>BPLR01003434.1:0-107523 GCA_021605095.1 Caerostris extrusa
AATGGTGCAATAAAAATGCAAGAATACTGTTCCCAACCATCTGCGAATATATTTTCTTAGGTTTATTCATTTTATTTATATATATTTGCAATTTAATTCATTTAACAAAATTTTTTAATATTACAATTTATCTTATTTTCCCATTTTATTTTTGTCACACATACCTGCCATGGAGGATCACAAGCTGCCATCATGTTCTTGGCATCAAACATCTGTTGGGTCAATTCGGGAACAGATAATGCTCTGTACTGTTGGCTACCTCTGGAGGTAAGAGGAGCAAAGCCAGGCATAAAGAAGTGGAGACGAGGGAAAGGTACCATGTTGACAGCAAGTTTTCTCAAATCAGCATTCAGCTGGCCAGGAAACCTAAGGCAGGTAGTTACTCCAGACATGGTTACAGAGACAAGATGGTTGAGATCGCCATAGGTGGGTGTGGTCAACTTCAGGGTTCTGAAGCAGATATCATAAAGAGCCTCATTGTCAATACAATAAGTTTCATCTGTGTTTTCAACTAATTGATGTACCGATAAGGTAGCATTATAAGGTTCTACAACAGTATCCGATACCTATAAATAATAAAAAATTTTTTTATAAAGACATACATGTGAAGAATATAATGTTTAAAATAAAAATTTAATATTTATATTTATTTAATCAAAATACTATGAAAATATTAATAAATATAAAACTAAAATATTTCAATATAAGAATGCAGAATAGAGACAGTTGGGTTTTAAGTTGACAAGTTGCTAGTTTGCAACAATTTTCTATCATTTCTACAGAGGCCATAATTGTTCAGTTGTGCTAACAGCAGTTGTTTCATCGGACTCAAACTACAAGCATTTGCTTTGCAGACAAGACTGAATGAAAGAGCTAATTGGGAAAGTCCATTTGAAAAATCTACATGAATGTAGATATACAAGAAGCCATCCCATCATTCATAATGATTGCTGATCAGGAATAAGTACCTTTTTCCTTTTAAAATCTTCACAAAAAGGAATCAAGCTACTGTGGGTAGGGTTTCAGTTTGCTTAAAACAGCAGCTATTAATTGACACACTTTGTCAAGCTGAATACCAATGGCACTTATTCTGCTATTTAACCCAATATAATTCCTTAAAATAAAATAAAATTAAAAAAAAAATTTAAACATAACATTGAACTTATATACAGAATTCAGTTGAATATGAAAATTAAGGAAATCTCAATAGTAAATAAATGCAAAGTATCTAAATGATTAAAAAATAAAAGTTTAGCTAAGTTAACTGAAAACATTTAAATAATTTTTTTATGGAAAAAAATAGATATATTTTTAATACCAAATTTTTTTGAGATGGATCATATTTTTGGAATGAGTAGCTTCAAATTTCAATTCATTTAAACACACCTGGTTCAAGCCATTTTTATTTTACATATCACCATGAGGACTGAAATACAATTCTACAGATTTAAAGCATTTCCCATCTAAATTTAAGTTTTGATGTAATTTAAAGACATTGAAAAGAATTATAATAGTATTTAATTTAAGTTTTTAACTTAATTTCAAAATAATCACCTTAGGAGAAGGCATAACACTGAATGTGTTCATAATCCTGTCAGGATACTCTTCCCTGATTTTGGAAATTAGCAAAGTACCCATACCAGATCCTGTACCACCACCTAAAGAATGTGCGAGTTGGAATCCTTGCAGACAGTCGCAGCTCTCTGATTCTTTTCTTACAACATCCAAGACTGTATCAACTAATTCTGCTCCTTCAGTATAATGACCTTTAGCCCAGTTGTTTCCAGCACCACTCTGGCCTGCAGAGATAAATTAAGAAAACTTGAGAATTTTTATTTACATATATTTATATACAAAGCTTCTATCTAACAAAACACCCACACAAAAGAATACAATATCAATATATAGATGCATCAAATTTTTGGCCGAATAACAGTTAAGGTATTTTTATCTGCACTTTTTATTTATGCCAAATAGGCAAAAAAGATATCAAATATGGCAATTCAAATTATCTGCTAGAAATTTCCTCATTAATCTTATTAGGCCATACTCTGAAGCTCCCTTGGTGTTTGACGGAGATTCTCTCAAACCATACCCTATTTAGTTCAGTATTTCTTAGAACGACACATTTTTTTTTATAATTCAGTCCACTGCCATGAATTGTTTGCAATTTTGCTGCTTTCAGCACTTTTCCTTACACACACACACAAACAAAAAACCAGCCTTTGAATCATATTACAGATTGCCAAAAAAACAGCTTTTCGTTCACAAAATAGTGTTATATTCACATAATAGTGTTATCAAATAGTTCTTAATATTTTTCCATAAAAATATATATATTTCGTTTTTCTTGAATTACTCATTATTATTCAAATTCTGCCGTGAAAAATTCAGCTACCTTTGTATTAGGGTTACACCCCAGGTTCCTAAGCATTAGGGTTCCTAAATTACAATTTTACTAAATTTTAAAGCAACAATTCAGAATTCAAAAGCAAGTTCCAATAAATATATTACCTAGTGGAGAATTTTCAGCCTCCTGTGTTGCATTTAAAATTTCAGAAAAGGATGGAATGGGAAATATTTTTTAAAAAATAAGTTTAATTTATGTATTCCAGATTTTACTCAAAAACTAAGTGCATCTTTAAGACATTAAGAATTCTATGCTTTTTCATTAAAATATTTTTTAATATATCTGTGAAACTGCACTAAAAAGCATTAATCAAGAACATAATTCACTTACCAAAGATAAAATTATCAGGTCTAAATAATTGACCAAAAGGACCAGATCTTACGGAATCCATAGTTCCGGGTTCCAAATCAAGAAGAATAGCTCTTGGTACATATTTACCACCTGGAAGAATTTTAAAATATTCTTAATTCCAAAGATAAAAATATAGCACATTAATTTCTAGAAATAAATCAATAATCAAAATAAATGACTTTGAGGAAAACTTAATTTACCTGATGCTTCATTGTAATAAACATTTATTCTTTCCAATTGAAGATCAGAATCTCCATGGTAAGCTCCAGTTGGGTCAATGCCATGCTCATCAGAAATAACTTCCCAAAACTTGGGAGAAAAATATTCAAATCAGAAAATGTACACATAACACAATTAAAAACTTTTAAAGGATATTAATTAAAGAAACATTGATTTCTTTAAATACAATGGATGAATTTGAAATAGAGGCGATCTATCAAATAAATCAAAACTGAATTATTCAAAACATGATAGAAGTGACTGCGTTTTTGAATTAATTTTATATGAAAATATTTTTCTATAAACTGCTATTTAAGTTTTAAAAGACATCCATTTTTTAAAAAATGAATACGAGAAAGATTGTCTTTCAAGAATTATAAACATCTTTATTGATGATAAATCCCTATTTTGCTTCAATTAACTCATATGAAATAATGCAGGGCATTAATATTAGTACATTTTTCAAACAACTTAACTGTGAAATATTAAAATAAACATTTACTTAATTCGAATCAAAAGCACCAATATAAAAATTAATAATTTAGCTTATTCAATTTAGAAAGGTTTTTAAATAGCTAGTTTCTTAATGAAATTTACAGAACACAATAGCCACACCCTAATAAAAATAATTAATTTATAATCATACTTTGGCACCAATTTGGTTTCCGCATTGACCAGCCTGAACATGGACGATTTCCCTCATTTTAAATAATGTTTAAGTATATAAACTATTAAATATTTGCCGATAAAATTGAAATATCGGAGATGTCACAATACGAAAGCAGAACAATGCCAAAAAGAGCCAGTACCGGTTTCGCGCTTTGCAGCAACGGATTTTTGACGAAGAACGCGCGCAACTTACTGCGCATATCACTAACAGTATTCTTCAGTGAAGATAAAGCCTTTACTACCATAATGGAAATTAAAAATAAAGCCATAATACATTTAAAAATATGAATTTGGATTTCATTAAAAACTAAAATTTGTCTATTGAGGATTTTTACTTCAAAAATGATGCTATATTGATTAAAAGTTTATTTAGGAATTTCAAATCATTGTTGTAGTGCGACCTGGAAATAAATGAGATAATCATTAAAAGCTTATTATTGTCGTTAATCAGTGATTATAATGATACTTTTATATCAAAGATTTAAAAATATCTCGTAATTAATAAATTTTTTTTTAGTGTAATATAATATTCCTATATTTCAAAGAATTTTGTGACACAAAAAGCCATTTTGGGCCAATGACAATTTGCCATGTCGTCTATATACGAGGTTACTGCACTGTTGCAAACAGTGACCAATGACTAATGACATCGATATTTTGGATGAAGACCCCCCCCTCTCCCACTCCCAACTGTCTAGACGAAAAAGTTCGCTTTTCTTCTAAGTTATTTTTCCTAATATGACCGTTCTCATTCTGTTTTTCCCCACGCCCGATTATATGCAACTCATTTCATCAACATCTACACTCCATTTAATTTTTTTTTTTTAATGTTATTTTTCTTTAATTTAAAATTTTTTTAAAATTTTAATTAAGAATTTAATTAAAAATTTTAATTCAGAATTTTCAAATTCTTGTTTTTAATTAACTTTAGATGCATAATTATAATTTTAATAAATACATAAATAATCTTCGAAAAAGTGCATTTAATTATCTTTTTATTTCGTATTAACTCAAAAGAGCATGAGACTATCTCTATGTTTCAATATCTAACAATGAAGAAGATGGAGGCCGCTACGCGACCAAGGATCTCCGTATTAATCTACAATAAGTTAGCATGACTGTTTATTTTATTTACACCCCACCCCGTTGGATTTTCTTTTGTATTTGATTTTTTTCCAGATTTCAGAATTTTTTTCATTTATTTATTTTTTCTTTGGATAAATTTTCCCTTCGATTCGAATAGGCGAAGATTAGGAATAATGTAGTAGAATCTTGTTGTAGGTGTTAATAGGTGTATTCGGATGAAACAAAGGTCAGGAGTTTTTAAATGAATTGATATATTAGTTAAATAAATTTAAGAAAAACATACAAGGAATACTAACAATGATTAACTAATGTAGACAGTATTTTTAGTAGAATTGCTAGTTGATTGATATATACAGTTTATATTATATATATATATAACAGGAATTTTATTATTGCGTAAATAGAAATAAATGATTTTTAAAAATTTCTTGATACACGATATCCTTATTTTTTTTTTTTTCAAATCATATATTTACACAAGAGAAAAATTGTGACACTGTGATTCTATGATCCACATTGACAGAGGAAGTAATACATATTATATTAGCCAAGTCAAAGAGCTATATCATCGGAAATAAATTTCAAAAATCAAGTCCACCAATATGTCGCAATAATTTTTACAGTAATGTTTGGACCACCAAGAATTACCAGTTACAATCGTCCTGCATCAAATGATGGGTGAATAGTGATGGGTAAAAAGAAAATATTATGGTAGTATACTACTATGTCCAAAAAATAAGACCAATTTTCAATTTAAAATTAACGGGGCTTACGGAATTTCAATTTTTTTTTTTCGGTGGCTGGCACTGTCCTTGACACCTGTGTGAAATTTGACGTCAAAATATTCATTACTAATTGAATTACGTTTGGTTTTGTGAGATGCTAAAACGGATTCCGTCAATTTTTGAATTGTCTGAATTAATTGAGCAAAGAACTTGCATTCAATTTTGTTTGAGGAAACGTATAGAATGTTGCAGAGGCACTCGGTGAGACATTCCTATATCGGAAAGAAATGTTTAGAAGCTCTATAAATAGTTCAAAGAAGGCAGAGAACGCGTTGAAGACGAAGACTGGTCGATCCTCAACCTCAACCGACGAAGCTCACGTTCAAAAAATTAAAGATTTGGTGCTTGCAAACCGTCGATTTACAATTACAGACTTTGCTGATGATGTTGGAATTTCAAAAGAATCGGTTAATTCCATTTTGGGCCTCAAACGCGTCAAATCTCGATTGGTACCGAAAACACTGAATGCGCCAGCCCGCACAGCATTGATCCTTCGTGACGTTTTCGTCAAAAATGAAACCAATATCGTTTCCAACAACCATCGTATTCCCACCGTGCAACTTCTGGCTATTCAACTCAAAAGACCACTCGAGGGACACCCTTTTGAGTGGATTGAAGAGATTCAACGAGAATCACCGCGCGCTTTGAAGGCCATCCCTGCAGATGACTTTTTAGCATGCATTGAGCATTGGAAAAAAAGTTGGTATAAGTGCATTGTGTCCGGATGGGATTACTTTGAAGGAGATGAAATAAATTTGGAAGAATAAATAAATAAAGAGTTTTTGAAAAAAAAAAAAAAAAGAATATCTGGTCTTACTTTTTGGGCACAGTTGCAGAATTCAGAATGATTAATAACTAAAAATTTAATAGACGTGAAGAGGGTGGGAAAACCGTCATTCAGCTGAAATAATTAATATAATTTATTTAAAATAATTTCTGCTATATATTTTTATTTATAAGAAAATGAATGGTGCAATTTTGTATTACTGTATCTTTCTCTTAAAAAGTATGTATGTTTTTTTTTTAAATTACTTTTTATAAAGATTTAGTTATGCTTGCATACTATAAGGCATCTGTAATACTTTTGATTTTAAATAGGAATTAAAAATTTTTTAGCTTAATATGCAATTAAGCAAGAGAAAAATGTTGCTGTAAATTAAATTATAGCAAATATTAATTGACGGTAAAATTTCTTCCTATTTTTTACTTTGCTGCATTAATTAACTGAATAAATTATTTTATAAATGTATTTTAATTTAAAAAAAATATTTTCTGTAAATTGCATCATAGCAATTCAATTATATATCTATTAGAAAAACATATCCATTTTTTAAAGATACTTTTTATCTAAAATAAAATTCGTTTCGCAGAATTGTTATATAAATTCTGATCACGTGCTTCACAACTGTGATTTTGTAGATATGATTTGATTGCATGGTATCAAACAATAGATTTAATTATTATCTTGTATTATTCTGTTTGGGATCTGACTGCGGCCGAGTGGCTAGCGCTCTGGCGCTCGGTACTACAGGCTTCGGGTTCGAGTCCCGGTGGTGCCATGGATGTTTGTAGTAGTTCGGAATCCACTTTAAACCGTAGGTCCCGGTCTGATAGGACTGTTGAGCGTAGAGCTGACAATTCTACCTCGTAAAAAGGAAAAACATCTCTTGTAGGTAGACGGCCTTGGCTCACAAAGGGCTGTTGCGCCAATGATGATGATTATTATATTTAAAATATAATAACATACGTAATTAGATCTTGGTATGATTAATTTGATAACATTAAATCTATTATTGGTTTACTAGCAATGAAGAATTTCGAAGTTCAATTGTTTATATACCGAATGTCCTATAAATATTGACATAAACTTTAAGGGAAGGGGTGCACCTCAAAAGGATTGAGAATTACATGGCAGCCATGAACAGGAAGCTTCCTCATACAGGTGGTGCTGCTCACGAGAGCACTGGTGGAAAATATCTACTTTATCACTGTCATTCGAGTTGTAGTAGTCCTTAAGGAGAGCATGCAACGTTTTACGGACAAGGAGCTGGCAGACATTCACTTCACTTACGGATTGGCTGATTGTAATTCACGTGCAACTCAAAGAATGTATCGAGAACGGTTTCCACAGAAAAATGTACAAGATGTTTCCGAATGTGCATCTCAATTTGTGTGAAGATGGGTCCTTAAGAGGTAGTTGGCATAGTGAGGGCAAATTACGAGTGATTCATACGTCCTCCATTGATCAAAATGTGTTGGATGCCGTAGACGTGAAACCGAGTTCCAATGTACGTGGTGGTATCGCTGCTGCAGGAGGATCTCGGAAGGTGTACACTATGTTTTACAAGGCGATGCCTAACACCCATATCATCACCAAAGGGTACAGTCACTGCTTTCCACAGACCATCCTGCACGTTTGCATGGTGATATTCTACCAATGTGCCCAAGATGCACATTTACCATCTTATGTTTTGTTTACAGATAAGGCGCACTTCACGCTAGATGGTGTGTTCAACCAACACATTGAGCATTTATGGGCTAATTGCATGCTGTCCAACATCCCAGTGAATGTTTGGTTTTGTCGGAGACTTCTAATCGGGCCTTATCACCTTTGATATTATTACCTCATCTTTTGGGAACAGGTTCTTCCAGTATACTTCACGTTGTGCCAAACGGGTCATAACATGTTATTTCAATATGATGGGGCGCCGCCTCATTATGGAAGATGTGTTTAGACATTTGAGTGAGTCGTTTGGTCAACGAAGAATTGAGCGTGGTAGACTTGGTGCCTGGTTCCCCAGATTTCTTTTTGTCACTACGACTATCTTGTTTCTTTCGTTCTGTGGCTTTATTTTTCTTGTTAGCCGCAGCTTTCTGATGGTTCAAGAAATATTGATCAATCCATTCAAACATTTATGGAATCTTCATTTATTTACAAAGATATACAGGGTTGATGGTAACAAATCAAAGGCAAAAGCTAAACTGGAATACAAATGTTCTTTTTGGAATAAAAACAACTAGTCTCCACGGCAACAGCGAAATTCTGAATCGGTTCCAAACGATTTTTATAAAGCTACCACGTGACGCGAACTACAGCATAAAAATTCCAACATCTTTCTTTCGAGAGCTCTTAAAGATGTTGTGCATGAATCACCTGCCTAGATCAAAATGCATATAGTTGCCAGAATTGTGCTCGGATAATATAGATGTAAAGAAAACTTCAGAACAGGTGTATATTTCGACCGGATCATCAACTACACCATGTGTAATATTTATGAGCTGTGTCCTTTCGTTTTTGTACCTCTGATATATCATTTTCCCGGTCCTTGACTGCTTAGAAATTCTTAATCATTTTGATGTGCTCTACCTCCCTTTAAAGTTTGTAGCAACATTTATGGAACACCTAGTATGCATGTGAGGGATAATGTAATAAAATATTACTAAAAAGAAAATTAATATTTAATGAACTCGCTATATTATTTGCAGTAATTCAATATTTATAGACATGGCAGTTTTCTTTTTTGACATATTAAGTGCATTCGTTAAAAACTAAGGATGATTTAATTTTAATTTATACTTTAAATGAGTTCTCAATTCTCAACACTTGTATATATATTCGTGTTTTATAAGGATTGTCAAATTTATGAAATCGTATTAGATAGTAACTAAAGAAGATGATTATTATTTCAGTTATTATGGATTTAGATCAAGAAATTGTTTATATGTAAAATTCATACTTATAGACTGCAAATTTTTATACAATCACTTGTCTGGAAACATTAGTAATTTATTCATGTTATTTCAAATTTACGTTTCTTGAAATTTTATGTCATATGGAAATTGTATTAACAAAATTTTGAAAGTTATAGAAACTATGGAATTTGTTATGTGTTAACAATGAAATTACTTGAAAGACACAAAGATATGCAAAAGTAAAAGTATCCTTTGATAGAAAATTTACATTTAATATATAAATTTTTCCTGTGAAATTTTAATAATTTTATGTTCTTCACTAGCATCTTGTAAAAAAATTTATTTTTTCTGATTGAGATACCTTTTTAGTTTCGCTTTTGAAACTTAAGCACTTAAGAAATATTATTTTAGATTTTGCACTTTTTGTAGTCTTTAAATACATTTAATAATAGCCGAAAAAGAAATTGTAAATTTTGTTATTAAATCTCGAAACACTATATACAAAACTTGTAACTTTTGCACAATTTCATGTATATATAATGTAATCTCTGAAAAGGAAAACTATATTAACATGATACTTATTTTCGAGTGCACTACATTTAATTTGGATGATGATAGTTCTTAAAAATTTTTTTTTTAAATGCCTGATTTGATAAAGTTTGTGTGGTCAACATAAGTTCTGTCTCTTAGAGGCAGAACTTATTTGCAATTCTTGCAAATAACAGCAATAATTTTCTGCAATTTCTACCTATTAAGGTAGTTTTTACCCAAATACGAAAAATCTCGTGTCAAATCATCATCAATATGAAGTACGAGACCAAGCTTCAATTGATTGGTATTCTACAACATATTTTAGTACCCGATAGAAATTCACCTTGAAATTGGATTCCCACCAAATGATAAGATCATCATAAAACGGCAACCAGTCAAAAACCTAATTTCTCATGATCTTGGCATCTGGTGAGAGATAGCAGGTTTAGTGTCGTAGAATGCCATATAAGGCGATTTTCTTCAACTCACGAATGTTTGGTAGGACTATGTTAGATGTAAAATTGCTTTTCTTCAATATAATTACAGACCTCTAAAACAGTTTGATAAAAAAATAGTTTGCAAATACATGAATAGAACACTTTGTTTCTGAAGAATAATTTGATCTGCGAGTCTATCTAACAAAACTGCTTTGAAACTATTTTACACAAATGAGTTATTTCATATTGCAAAAATTAAGAAGAAAAAAAAGGATTTGTATTTAGTCTATCGTCAGTTAAATTTAATATTTTTAGTAGGTAGTCTTCTTAAAATTTTAGTATTTGGATGTCCCATGGAATTTGCTTTTCACCTTTAAGTACCAGCATCTTTATAAATAATTTGAATAGATGATTTGTTAATAAAACTTCTGGCAATACTTTTTAATAAAGATATATTATATAGGTTTTTTAACAATTTTCTTAATTTTTTTTTTTACATTCTTTAAATCTTGATCACAGTTCCTCTCCTTTGTAATTTTACATTAGAAATGTAAATTTCTAGATGCAATTTCAATGATATCTTTTACTTTGTTATAACACACACAGAGAACATTACTGTTTAGTTGTCTTGAAGAAAAATGTCTGTATTTATGAATAGTCATGAAGTAATTCAATGCCTTTTGATACTTTTAAGAACGTTAACATCTATCGGGAACTTACAATCTACAATATTCTCAATAATTTCATATGTATTTATTCTATTCTTGATAAAATACACGCAGCAAGTATTAAAATAATTAAAAAAATTCTTGACGAAACTGAAAGATTTATGAATTTTCAATCTGTAATTATTGGATTTTATTTAAAAAATTGATCTGAAATTACAAAGTGACTACAGAAATTGTGAAAAAAAGTTTTCTCTGACATTTATGACTACTAATTATATTAGTTTAAAGGCTTTGTTTCTACTCAGAATTACTGTATTTGTACAATATACATTATTTAAAACACTTTTTACGAATTCTTTAATATGAAAAAATATTCTTATGAAATTTAATTTTAAAAAAATGGAATGAACATCTAAAAAAATCTATTAAAACAGTATATTACATTTCTTATATGTAAAAAAATAGTGAAACTTTTAACAAAATACCTTGCTTTGAAAAGTGGATAAGAATTTTAAAAACTTTAAAACTACTTTGCAACACAAATTAAATTATGTTAACAGTAAAGGTTATTATGATTTTTTTGCTCAAAATTTTTAAAACAGGTCAATAACTAATTAGTGTTCTTTGCATGAGTAGCAGAAGAACATATTTGCAGCATAAATATAAAAATAGTACAATTATATGTACCTACATTTTAACAAAGATTTAAGTAAGAGAAACTGCAAAAATATTACTTCAAGTCTTTTTTTTCTTTAACAAATCATAAGAAATTAATTTCTCTAATAAAAAACTTATACTTTTATATAAATAAATATTTTTTTTTTTTTAAAAATCCATTTATTATTATAAATAATGCTGAACGTAAGATGCTAATTTATGCGATAATAACTCAAGTAACAAATAATTGTTTGCCTATTATACTTAAAAAAAAATAAACATTAATAATATTAAGTTTACTTACACATATTATTTTTTACATTATTACATTGAATACATATTACTTTTTTAAAACAGCTTTAAATAAAGGGATTACAACAATTTTTTCAAAGTTGAATTAAATTAAAAGTGAGTAGTGATTTGTAAAAAAAAGCAGACCTACATTATTATTTTTGCAATATGAATAAGTTTAATTTATAAAAGTTGATATTCTATGAAATATGGCTTTCTTTTAAAACATACTAGATTTTTTTTTCTTTCTTTTACAAACCTCCAATATAGTAAATATTTTACAATTATGGTTTTACTTCATTAATTACTGATCCAATTTCAAATGAGGAAAAGTACTAATAACTAAATTCAAATATATTAATAAATTATTAGCTATCTTTTAGAATTGATAATAGATTATCTTGCTAATCAAGTTAAAAAAATTAACTTTTCATGAAATGCATTGTTTGTATAAATTCCTGTTTAACATTAAAAAAATACCACATTATTAAAATTCTATGAAATTATTTGTTATAAAGTTCATGAAAATTATACTAATCTGTTACAACAATGAAATACCTTATCTTTATAAAAGCAGAAATAATTATTGTTTCTGTTTTTTTTTTAAAATTATTTAAAAGATCAAATAAATTCATATCTAGTTTTCTAATATTTTGTATTTTATAGAAATTGATGACAGCATCATCTATATATTTTTAAATTAAAGATTTGTTTAAAACTTACAATCTGTAAAACTGAAAGTCCAATAACTTCCTTCTTCTGAATCTACATGTTTATTTCCATTAAACATGCAGCCAAAAATTTCACAACATTTTAATTAATTCCTTTTTTCATTAAATAAAATATACAGAACAAAACAGCACTGCTTGTATTCTTATTAGCACTTAATAAAAAATATTTATTGGCTGATCATTATTTTTAAACAAGCATATTTTATTTTTTTCATATGTCAGATTAAATAATTAAAAACATTTTGGGGGTTTTGTATGATGATATTTGAAACGGACTATGTTACAGATGCTAGAATTGTATAAAGTTATAAAATGATCGACTAAATATTTCTCCTAATTCTAATATTTCAATCCTCAATAAATATTTATCACAAAAAACTTTTTACAACACTATTTACCGAAACAAGTCAATGCCATGCCATCATCAGTATAAATTTTATGTCGTCAACACATACATATATTAAGAAACAAATTATTCATTTTGAAAACTTCAGGTTGAATTTTTGATGCATTTCTTTTGTAATTAATAAAAATCTGCTTTAAGTTTAAGTAGAGCTTTAATAAAATTAATTTTATTTAAGTTAAACATTTGTCTCCCACCAAATTATTTGCCCAAAGAAAATTTCTTTGAGTTCTGATGAATTATAAACATAATTATTATATAATATACATATGTTTCAAAGAGCTTATTAGAATTTCCTCTTGCAAGTTGTCACTTTGATATAAATATTATAACTTATAACTCTTAACATAACTTAATAAACATACCATAACAAATAATAATTATACAGAGCCTAATATTTAATCAATGGCAAAATTAAAAATAACTAAAATTTCAGTACCAATTCATAAGAATTTTTTTATTAATAAAATCCCTGACAATGAATAATTCACAATGCTGAATGATAAGGGATATTATGATTTCTAAGACAGTCCTAATTAAAGCCCTATAGTATAAGATCTTCCACATGGATTATGGATGGCACCTATAATTGGTTTAGAAATCATCCACTCATACCATACATTACGGGGAGAGACACACCTCCAAAAATGGACATCCAGTTCTTGTTTTGCATTCACATTAAGTGGATCCTAGAATTCAATTCATTTGTATGCATCAATAAAAAAAAACAACATTTTTTTGTAGAAATTTACATTTATAGAAACAAAACTTTTTAATATTAATTAGTCATTGAGGTTTCAGCATTTTTTTGTTATTTTTACATCTTCTAATAAAAATAAAGGATCAAAAATGAAATTAAATGAAGTTTACTTTGTAGAAAACATTACAATCCATTTAACTCCTTAATATGACAAATAATTGATATTAAGGAATTGCAATAATAATTGAATATTTAAAAAATAAGTTTTTCATAAAAGTTTTTATATCTATTTATGAAATGTTATACTTTTTCATTTTAAATTAACAGTTCTCAATCTATTAAATACAAAGAATACATTGTTAAATGCATAGTCCTAATAAAAAAAGGTAAGATAATCTTAGAAGAATTTATTATGCTTACTTTAATCTGTATTGTACATTTCTAGTTAAGAAGAATTCATAAGATTAATTTATATTTATTTCTATTATTCAAACAATATAGTTAATATTTGAATACTCAAAATTTTACTGCTCATAAAATATGAATTTTTTTCAGTAATACATACCTTGATGGGGGAAAAATATGGGAAACCAACTAAACAATCCAGGAGAATGAGACGAAGGAAGAATGCCTAAGAAACGAAATATTTAACACCCAGTAAAAGTATAAATAACTAATTTAATCTTAAAAATAATGTAAATTCTGACTGCAAGCAATTTTTTTATTTTAATTATATATCTGATTTATTAAACAGGAGTTTGAAAAATGTATCCATAATGAAGAATAATTACTATGTTAACTTATTCACCACAATAACTAATAGAAAAAAATATTTAAAAGGAAAGTGATTTTCCAGTTTAAAAATGATAATATGACCTCCTCTATTCATACCTACAACAAACCTAATATTTTAATTTGGTGGATAATTACAAGCTCAAATATTGGGAATAATAAAGTTAAATAATACTATATACAAAACCTAAATAACTAAGGGGAATAAATACATTAAAAAAATTAGAAACCATAACAATTTTTTAATAATAATAAACCTAACATACTTAATTTTTTATATCTTTATACAAGATTGTTTCAAAATACCCAGCAAAGCCATGAATAGAGCAGTTGTAAGGAATCGTAAAATTAAGTTTGCCATATCTTGTATTATCAGGAACTTCAACTATGAAAAGAAGCATTTTATAAATAATAATAATAAATAAACATTATATAAAAATTCATATAACAAACAACTTTTACCTCTGTTTGGATGGACAAATTTAAATAATTCTTTAGGACTAGAAAGAGGCGTATGATTATGCAAATGTACAACATATGGCATTTCAAAGTAGGTCTAAAAATTAAAATATCTTATTAGTACATAATACAGAGATATATCAGTTTAAATAATATCTTGAAAGAATTTTTACTTACCAGTGGATGCTTATCTTTTTCTCTCATTTGAGCAATTTCACTGTACAGCTTTGGTGCACTCACTGGAACTATATAGCTAGTATAGCTTGAAGGTATACTTACACCATCCTCTGTGAAATATATTAAAAATAAAAAAAGCAACTGCACAATTAAATCATCCATTAAATAAGTCAATGAAAAAAAATCATCAAGTAATAAACAAATCAAAATTTTATTTAATTAAGAGTAACATATGCTTATATATAATATATCTCACAAAACCATGTCAAATTTATATTTTAAATAAAAAAATTATATACAGAGTGTCTAAAATACATGGCAAAAATATAGAGGCAAGTGGTGGCAACCAAAGCAAAATTCTGTAATAGAATGTATAAACAGAACTGATGAGTGTAGCTGAAAAAATGTACACAAGGAAAATATGACAACAAAAAAAGTGAAGATAGGTTAATTAAAAGAAATGAGCATTTTAGGATTAAGCCTTTTACAATCGATGCTTGAAGAATTATTACCAACAGTAATTCAAGATTCATGGCAGCACACAAATTGGGATACATTAGTAAAAATGGGAGAAATATCACATGCATTACTAGTTGCAACTGACAGTATGGTTATTATCTTTATTGGAATCAATGGGTCTGCTATATATATGTTTTTAATGTACACACAGAAGAAAAACAAAACCATTAAAAATTAAAAATATGCTTTTCTCTACAAAAAGGAATTTAATAAAAGCTATACTATTCAATGTTTTGTTGCATTGATATCTTTCATTAGAGATAACAAAATTTAATGTACAAATATATACATAGTTGATTTGTTTCAAGGGGTATGCCAATTACAGACAAAGGTTGAGTAACATAAAAGGCAAAAGTTATTAAATCAAATTTTTGTAATAAAACTATACTAGCCATTATTAAATTAAAATAAGATTTACCTTTTAAATTTCTGAGCTCCATCCAAACATTCTGGTGATAGCTCATTGTCACCAAAAGATCCCAAAAGTTCTGATACAAGAATATCTGCCTTCTCTGGGGGTTGAATTCCCTCATATCACAGTGTGCAACAGTTACTTGATCACCCCACATCTCATCCTGCTGAGCAAAAGAGCCTGTAAAAAGTGACATTAAAATGATAAAAATTAAAATGGAGAAAATAAAATTAAAAATTATAATAAAAAATTCTTAAATTATAATAAAAACTTTTGTTAGAAAAAGAACATTACTAATAAAGTAGAATATGCAGATCAAAAAAGGATGATTTATTATAATTTTCATCATCATGCAAGTGACATTGAGGGACAACTCAATAATTGTTTAATCATGGAATGTCTCCTTTATGTATAAGTTTTTAAATTCTGTGATTATCTATTTTTATAATAAAAACAAATTTAGATTTAGAAGCCTTTGTCCTATAATACATTTTAGAATGGAATCTCACTATAAATTAAAAGATTACCTATACTTAATATCATGTTTATTTAAATTGATACCCTTTATAAATTGTGATAATTTAAATCACTGTACATATATCTCAAGCATGAAAAATGTTAATATAAATTATTGGGAGTTCTTGGGAATGTTTTTTGATATTTTAACCTAAAATGTACACCTCTAATATAGTAATATGTCAATATAATAATACTCTCATTAGTTTAAGCAATATCTGAATTTTAATTTTTTATTTGTACTATAATTCAGGATTTATACGTAATTACATTTCACATACTATAGATTAAATACCAAATTGTTTCATTTAAAAAGTTGCATAAGTGCACAACAAAAACATTTTCCTGTTATCAGATTTTAACTGTTTAATTATTATCAAAAATTTTACATTAAGCAGAAAGATAAGTCTATGAATAACTTAATAGGCAATAAATTATCATATCCCTCCACCAAAAAATACTATGTTTTAATGACCAATTAAAAGTACTGATAATGATTTAAGTTTCAATTAACTTTATACTTGCAGTAAAATATGGATTTGAAGTGAACTTACGTAACAGCTGCATTTGGATTTTTTTCTACGGCATACACCTTAATTAACCGCTGAGCATTTTTGGCTGCAGCGATAGCAGCCCTCACCAGTGGACCTCTTCCAGCACCGACCACCATCACAACACTAGGAGAAAATATTTGTATATATATAAAAGATAATTTTACTTAAGCCTTCATTTAAAAATTTACTATATACTTGTTTTGTGAACAATATATCAATATAATTTCTTTAAAAATATTATTAAACATTATTTTTATTAAAGCCAGAAGGAATTGATAAATAAAATCATTTTGAATACTAACTTAGTCTTTGTGTCTTTTTCATCCTCACTTATCCTGTCAAGTAGTGCATTATAAATGGCCTGTAGAAAATAATAATGATTCATTTAAGCCAGTGAAGAGTTTTATACTACTACAATCATAATATACAGAAAACGTAACATAAGAAAGCTCATTCGAATTTTAAGTTATTAAATGGCAACATCTAAAACAAAATTACTTATTGTAAACAAAATAAAATAGTTTATTCATTATCATTACATTCATTTAGCATGCACTATTATTAAAAATGCATCAATTCATTTTCATAATCTTTTAGAATGCTTGCCAAAATAATCTTAGAATAGCAATATAATTAATAAAAAATATTTTCTAAAAATAATCATTTTTTAAAATTGAATCTATTTTGAAATACATCATGATATTATGAATTGTTTTTATATGTAATTTATATATATATATATACACACACACAGTCCAGTCACGTTAATGTGACCACCTGTCAAAAGTCAGAATATACACTCTTGGAGTGTAGAATGCGGTATTAAGTGGAATTCTTTATATACACTCCACTGCAATGTGCTGCCACCTGCCTTTTGTGATTGGTTATTTCACGTTGACGTGTCGAAAGTAGGTGGTGGTCACATTAATGTGACTGGACTGTGTATATAAAGTTACAAAAAAAAAATTCATTTTTCTAAATGGTAAGGGAAAATAAATATGCGAAATTCATTATATTATAATTATTAAACATTCTATAATAAAGAACTATTACAAATACAATTTATAAAATATTAACAGAAATAAACCAAATACTTACTCTTTGATATTCTGAATATTTAGTAGGATCTTTTTCAAAAATCTCATAAGTACAAGATTCTAAATTATCCATCAGAGGCTAATGCAGAAACAAAATAATAATTAAATATTAAATGACATGCAAGACTTTTTATAAAAAAACAATAAGATTAATCACTTCAAGCAATTACTACAATACAAAATACAAATATATTGCATATACATTCCATATAGTAAGTTTGGACAATAAATTGATTTAAGTTGAAAATTACATATCTGAATTCATTATTCTTTTGTTAATGCAATTTTGATGTCAGACATATTGAAATACAAATTTTCAAAACCAGCACAACAGCATTTGAGTTAATTGGCAAATCTATTTAAATTATTTTGATTATTATTACCAATGATTTTCACATAAAATCAAAACTTAACTTGCTAGCAAAAAAAAAAAAAAAAAAAAAAAAAAAAAAAATTTTTTTAGTTATAGTTTTTTTTTTTTTTTTAAATATATTTTATATTATTTTGAAATTGTTTTATTCAAATGTTTGATATTTCTATGTTAAATTTTTCCTTAAATTTTGTAGTATTTATGTAATCTATATTTATTTAATGATGCTTTTACTTTCTCATTATAATTAATAATGTGCAAACATATTGTTAACAAAATGAAAAGTTCTTAGATCGCTTTTATTTAAAAGGTAATTTTAATTTTGTTAAGCCAAAAGGTACAAAAATTTAAACTAGTAAAAATCAAGGCAAAAAGACTTCTATATAACATTCTTAATCAAACCTTAAATTTTTTTTAAAAGTTTTATAACTATAAGGGATTTTTTTTTATTTTGTCATTTTTAAGCCTATGCAAAAAAAAAGTTGATTAGATTTTATTCACACTTCTCCTTCTGAATAAGAATTATTTGCTTGTTTCAAAATAATAAACATTTGTGTTATAGAAATTTCTACTTATATATTGCCGACTCAATCATAGTGATCTCATTAAGTTTAAACACACATTCTTCATAATATTTACAATCTGTTAACTTTTAAAGACCAGGAAGGATGGGATTACTTTTTAATATAGATAATCTTAACCTACCCCCTAATAAAGCTTACTAGTAATTATCTCATCATCCCCAACATTTTTTTCTTCATCTCAAATTTAATATATTGATTCCTATATATTTTGCATATTTAGTGTACTAGAAAAAGTTGGTACTCCACTTTGGGCAAAACTACATAAATACAACAAATTATTTAGCCCTTAATAAGATATTTTACAATGGAATATGCAAAATTATATGGGAGAGATAATTCGTTTTGAAAAATGAAATAATTTTGTATCAAAAGACATCAATATGAAAGGTAAGTAAGCTAAAATGAGCCAAATTTATATATATATATATATATAATTTTTATAAAAATAAATTTGTTGGATGGGAAAGCTCCGAGACTCTTATTTCGTATTTTAAGGTTAAAAAACAAGTTCCAAATTTGAAGTTAGAAATATGTTTAAAATGGATATATCCCAATATCAGATGGACAATATATTGATTTTAGGAATTTCTATGTCCAGTCCTACCATACAATACACACATAATAGTAATTTTATACAATAAACATTTTATATAACCAGATTTTTAAACCTATAATCCATAAATTAAAAGAAATTTTCGAATAGTTATGCACGAATAATAAATGTCTCATAACATATAATGTACAAGGTTTTTCACAGAAGTATAAGTAGAAATTTCTTCAAAACACCATATAAGAATGCACTTTTTCAAAATTAATAGACGAACTTCACAGAACAGAATAAATACATCTTTGAGGGATGTAACTTATAGGATTGATCCTGCAGATGACAGAAGATAAGTGTTGTATAATGGAAGAAGGCAACATAAGGTATGCTTACATATGAATTAGTGTGAGTGAACATACAAGCTCAGATAAAAGTAGATGAGGGGGAAAAACTTTTTTTGGGAAACAAAATTAATAACTGAATGATAGTAATAGAATTTTTTTTTAAAGATCTTACCAAGTACAAGAATTGTAAGTAGTTGGAAATTTTTTCATTCAAACACTAATTTCTTATGCATACATATATTCTTTCCAAAATTCTACTATCCTCAATATATAATATATAACTTTATCTTGCTTTTTAAAAAACTGTTGTTCACTGTTGAAAATTAAAAAAAATATTATACCTGTTTAAAATCTTAATGTTATACCGAGTATATATACATATATAAACATAAGCAGACACAAATCATCTTGGAAATTATGGCAGTTGGCTATTACAAATATATTACAGATTTATAATCAATTCATTTAATACCTGAAGTGGAACCTGCAAATAATCTTCATAACCTTTAGCAAAATTAGATAAGGCATCATCAGGATCTTGAGTCTAATAAAACATAAATACAAAACCAGAAAAATTAGAAATATAATAAAAAATATATTTGTATGCTGTAAAACTTCAATTACACAAAAATAATATATATGTTTTATGATAAAATAAATAAATCTCAATTTATTTATAGTAATCAAAATTACTTATTAGTTCAGAATGAAATGTATGAATTAACTTACAGCCCACAAATGATCCATGTATTGAAGATAGTGCTTCATATTAATATGCTTATTATTTCCATAAATTACAACTTGAACATCAAGCTGAAATAAAATTAAATATAAAATATTATTCATCACATAAAAAGTTAATTAAATGTTGTTTATCTTGATTAAAATAAAATAATTTTAGTTTCTTTCTTTTCAGCTACATTTCATGTTTTAATCAATCAAAACAAGCAGTCTTTTTACCTTAAAAACACTATAAAAAATTATGTTTTTTATCATTACAAATTAATTTTAAGGTTTTTTTTTTAAGTGAAAGTCACCAATTTTTAAAATTCAATACATTAGAAAATAATTTCAATTAAATAAAATTATAACACAAATATGCTTACTTTAAATAACTTTCTTAATAAATTTTGATGAGCCCGAGAAAGGACAGGAAAACCTTTCTTATTTGTTGAGAACAACGTTGTTTTAACAAATACGCATCGTATCGGTTCACCAAGCCATCTCTCAATTTCAGCATAGCTCGGTAAATCTGCACTTAACTCCAAAGCCAAACCTATTTTCTTATCAGTATTGCAAACTGTTCTAAAAGTATTCCACCTGTTATCAGGTTTCATAGATAAAAAAAAAAGCATTTAGAATTTTCAAATATAACAAAAGTCTTTTTAAAGACATTTATCAATTATTCATCAAAATGCATAATTGTGATTTCAAAGTTAAAAAATGAAAATGAAATTAATAACCTTATTTTTTAAACACAAATAAAAATAATTATATTACAAATGAAGAAATGCAGCAAATATCTGCTATAATTTTTATTTTAGCAACATATAAAAATACTAAAACAAATACACTTGAATTGATTTTTATTTACTATTACATGATCAATCAAAAATCTAAGTTAAGAAAAATCAAACAATTTTAATCATTCCAAAATTTTTTATAGAATTGCATTCTCATTTCTATCAAGATAGTGATATGAAAAACAAATAATTTCACACTCAGTGTCAGAAAATTAAAGCAGAGTCAGTAGTTCTTTTAATGCATATATTTTTTTTTTTTTTATTGTGAACAAAGCAATTTAAATTTATTTATATTTAATTAAAAAATTTCATTTAAATTAATTTTTTTCATATAAGGAATTAAATAGTTATACCATTTCCAAGTATCATTGTCAGCTAAAGCAGATGAATCCAATTCATCAGTTCCTTCATCACCATTGGATAGGTTGTTAAAAAATATTTTTGCTTCATCTTCATGTGCTCTCATTGGAATGTATACCCATACATTGTAAGTAGGCTATGAGAAACAAGATATTTAATATCTCGAAAAATACTATGAAAATCAGTAAAAATTTTAAATTAAGAAAATAGTAATTAAACATATTATTAAAAATTAAATTTTATTTAAAAAAATTCAAGCAAAAATTTTATTAAATATTTTAAATGTAATTTTAAACACTTACTTGATGGCCAGAAATGCCTAGAGTTTTTGAATAGATAAATCGAGCTAAATTAACACAGTTTGGTCCCATAGGTGTTACTAAAATAGCTGGCAAACTCAGATGAGCAGCATAATTTAATTCTTGCTCCAAGGCCTACATGAGAGGGAAAAATAAAAATATTAATTAAATGATGTTAATAATAAAAGAAATAATAATTGATATAACTTCCATTTTTTTTTTTTTCATTCAGGTTTCAACATTTTTTTAAAAATAAAGTTAAAATTCTACTCATTTCAATATTTTATATATTAAATTATAAGCAATAAAATATTTATTGAAAATTTTAAAGCATTGCAGATTTTTTTTATTTTTACAATTCAGCTTACTTACAAGAAAAGGAAAAGCAAGTACAATTGTATTTAATATACAAATTTATGAAAAATTATAAAAATAAAATATGTTCTTAAGCCACATACAAAGGATAATAAAAGTTATCAATTATTTACATAATTATTCCATAGCAGTTTTTTTACAATACTTATTTATCTGTGCTAAATCAAAACATGTAGCACTGACTTTACTGAATGGTTTCTAAACGTTTATTGAAAAACCTCTTGTTTTCGAAAGTGATGTCAAGCACTTTTTTTTTAAATTGTCTATTCAAAATGGCAATATTTCTAAAATTTCTTTTTAATACATCCTTCTTAAATTATGAGTCTCTATTGCCATTAAAAATCTTACCTTGTTGATAATTTTCTTTATTAAAAAAGAATTAGCATTTCTTTATTATAGTTCTGTAATTCTTAAAACACTATACACTAAATGTTCCAAAAATATTTTTAGGACATTTAATTTTAATTTTTAAAATTAATAACTAATTAAACAATCTTTTTAAAATGAGTTATAGACCTTCACTTAGATTTTCTGAATAAATAATTAACAACTGATATTTTTAACTACCTCTACACAAACTCCAAAGTTATTTTCATATCTACTTTTTTATCCCTTTAATTGATTATCAAAGTTTCTAATAAAGACTATTTTTCTATCTATAAATTTAACATGATAAAGGGAATTTTTCTCTACCTTCATTAATAAACTACTTACTAATAGCACTCTGAAAATACAATAAATCTTGACAAAAATTCTATTTAATTCAAAATCATCACAAATATACAAGAATTCTTCTGGAACTCTTATCAAATTCAAAGACAAAAAGCTCTTCATATACTTTTGCCATATGTTTAAACATTTTAATATTCTTGCCTTTTACAACCATCATTCCTGGTCATTCAACTTTTCCCTCAGTGTACTATAATATTTCACCAGCATTTTAGATTTGTCATAAATATTCCTCTTCCTATATATGCGACTTACCTTTTCAGAATTTCTTCTAATGCTGAGTACAGGAGAATCCAAATTAATCCATGGGGACGTTTTTCCTACCACTAAAGTATTCCATCCATAAACAAAAGTATCCATAAACATTAAATTAGAATTAATGCAGTTCCAATAAATACAATGAAAGTCTCTAGAACAAGTTATTATTCTGACTGGTTTCAATTTTTTTAATCACAAAATCCTTTTGAACAGCAAACATATTGTACAAAATAAATATTAGACAAAATAAAAAGATAATTTTAAAATCAACATAAATTTTTAAAATTAGAATAATACAATTAAGAAAAGAAACAAGTTTCTTTAAACATTGCAGGCTCATTAAAATATTACAATAAAAACTATTTTGTTCAACAGTATAAAAACAAAATAAATAAAAAAAAGATTCAATATTATTAGAATAACTTTAATTACTATATGAATTTTGTAAATATTTAAAAACTAATACAGTAAAATCCTATTTTAACAAGTTTTTTTCTTTTGTTAATCTTCCATAGATTTTATATTTAAATAATCTATTCATTTATAAATAAAGAAATTTATATAAGCGAATCAAGCTTTTGATTACTTGAGCTGCCTATCTTTTACAGGTGATAAGTAAATATTTTTTAAATTGCATGATTTGTTCCTAATGAAAGATGTTTTTTATGTCTATCTTAATTTCTAAGTCTTTTCTTCTATGTCTATTTTTATTTCTTTAGAAAGATAGAAATAATGATACATTTTTATATAAAAGTTATATGGCAAATTACCTATTAGTAAATTTACACCTGCCATTTAAAAACATGCTACCTATACTTATGTAACTAAGGATAAGAAAAGTTTTTAAATATTTATTTTTAATTATATTTTAATATTATTTATACATATCAGATATATATTTATGTAAATAGGATAAACAGTGATAAAAATTATTTCAGTTAAAATTTAAATTATTTATTTTTTTAATATTGTTTAATTATTTATGAGAATAGAATTTATCATAATAACATTTATGTCTGGATTTTTAGCATAATTTCATAATACTTTAGCAACTGCATTTAATTAATAAAAATTAAGTCTAATGAATTATTATTTATACATATTTTTAGTGTAGTATACATATGTTTTACCTATTATTAATGTATTAAGCCTAGAATTTGCCTATTTCATTATTAGAATGCATCCTGCTTTGATTAATTTTTCAGTATTAAATTATTTTTGGGTGGTTATACTGTAAAAAATTGGGAGTTTCGGGAATGTGACCTGTAAATTTGTAATATTAGAATTTCAAAAATAGTAAAATTATTAGTTCTATTAGTGTAAATAAAGTGAAAATCAGGGGTTTAAGGGGGTGTCCAAGTTCATAATATGAAATTTAAATAATATTAAAAAAATTACAAAATTTTCACTTTTTAAAAGAATATTAGCATTTTTAGACTAAGGACCAGCTATTAACAGAAGAAATACAAGTATTTTTTTAAACTTTCCCAGGGTTATTTTTTGTCTAAAGTATCACAATACAGTTTCCAGGAATGCAAGTGGGGAAAAAGTGTTGGGAGTGGGATTTGAAGGCTGCATGAAACATGAGCAATTGGTGAAGACCATAAAATGGCCAAAATTGGGAGAAAAAAAAAAAAAAAAAAAAAAAAAAAAAAGAGAGGGAGATAGGGAAATAATATCAAAGTACTCTAAAAAACTACCTCTTTTATAATTCAGAATAACCATATGTGATACAGAGTTTACTATATTTTTTTTTTAGGTTTTGTTCCATTACTGAATCACGAGCTTAGCTACCATGTTAGATTTACATAGCTATTTTTGAAACTATAGTTATAGACAATATTTTAATGGTAAATCAGGGCATTATGTCCAGCAACAAAAATTGTTAACAGCAAATAAGAATACTAGTAGATAAATCTATACCAATACTTAATCCTCCTTAAAAAAAAAAAAAAAAAAAAATTGCATGGTTAATATACTGCAATAAATATTGAACTCAAATAAAAAATATGTGCAAATAGTTACAGAACATATCTGACAAGTACAATACCTTGAGTACTTAAAACTAAATCAGATCGAGTGAAAGCTCCAAGCCGATTTCTGGCTTTTCCTGCAAAAAATTCTCTCCTAAATCTTGGATGAACAATAGGAGCTACAATAAAATTATATCTAAAAATAATAAATAAAAATTAATGCATGCAAATAAATTATCACAATATTATTGAAAATGTATATACATTGAATATGAATATTAAGAGATAAACTGTGTAATAATAAAAAATAGGGAATTCCTCTTAATAAAATTCAATTTTCCATAATCAATGAAATATAGAAGAAAATCAAAATGATAATATTTTTAAAATATACCATATGGCCTAATTTTATTTTCGGGATGATGAGGAATATAGGTCCATATTTGAACGTTTTCTTCATTCATTAAAAATAAAAAACTTTTAAGAATAAACAAAATGGGGGCTTTAAACTTCCTAGTAGGCATTTCACGATTTTATAAAAAGTATAAATAAAATATTTTCAACATAAATATGATTTTGGGTAATATTCATACATAAGTAACAAAAGCCGGCATTGTTAACATATTACAAATATTATTAAAAAAAAAAGAAAGTATTATAAAATAATATTTAATATAATAAATTTATTAGAATGGTACATTTTTAGAAGCAAAATCACGATGCATAAATGGTATTACACAATAAAGACAGCTGATTATTCATTCAGTAATATTTTAGTACATATTTAAAAAAATTAAAGAAAATACCCAGCTTGAGATGCATTTCCTAAGCTATCGTACATGTCATGGACATTGTGGTAAAAAACGCCACAAGAGATGTGTTCTCTCGTTGGCATATTTATATAATTTTAAAATAATAAAACACAGGGTTAAATGAAAAACATTCGAAGCGGCAATTCGTAATTTTGAGAGCAACAGTAACTAAATGCCAAATTGAGAATTTAAAACTTTGTTCACAGAGCTCCTGTTTAAGTAGCTTTTGGAGCAATAATTTCTTAACAAGTAGTTGGTTATTATTATGGATATATTTCAAAGCGATCAAAAAAATTATACTACATCCAAATTTTAGATACTTAAATTTAAATATATTTTGAAAAGTAAAATGTTTCAGCTTCGCCATTTAGGCGGCCAATTTCATCATTGTTGAATAAAGATGTCGAGTGCCTGAACGCGAAGCGTTCATCTACTCAATGGTATGTGAAGGCCAGTAGGAAAGAAAAGTCATGATAAATAGATGATAGTAATCGTATGATTTGAGAGAAAAAAAAAAGAAGAAAGTAAGAAAAATTTAAATCATCGGTGATGGAAACGTAACAAGAAATTTATGATCAGTAAATATGCGTTGAAGTAAAATATCTAAAAGCGATAATGCCACTTTCAGTCAGTGATGCTGATAATTATTAGACACCCACACACCATACTACCAGATATTAATCTTTCCCTTTTAGATCAACAAATTGAATGGACAACTAATATTAACTATCTCGGCTTAATCATCGACAATAAACTTACGTTTCGACCTCATATTCAAAAATCAAAGAAAAATGTTGGAAACAATTTTATCTCACTCTGCCACTCATCAATAAATTTTTAAATTAACATTGTCAAACAAAATTCTTCTTTACAAACAAGTTCTTAGGCCTATCCTTACATACTCTGCCCCAATCTGGGTCTAGCTGCACAATCTAACAAGAAATCTGTATAAATTATTCAAAACAAACTTCTCAGTGTATCAACACTGGTGCACCCTTGTTTGTCCGCAACCCTACAATTAATCAAGATTTAAAATTGATTCTATTCACAAATATATTGCAAAATTTTCTAGAAATTTCTTTAATACTATTGCTACCCGCGAAAATCCTTTCATCAAGGAGCAAACTATAATTACGCAATTGAATAGAAAATAAAAGTATCCTTACTCTACTTCTAAATGGAATCGAAGCCTTAAACCACCATAATTTCCTGTTCACTTATTTTTCTATTGAATTTAACTTCCAATCATTCTTCCAATATTAATTTGCATTCATTTCCAATTTTTATTCCAATGGTTTAATGGTTTATGGAAAATGGAATACACATTGAACGACTTCTACTTTCACTGTTAAAAAGGGAATTTCTTGAAAACAGAACCGTATCTTTAGAAGAAATGGAATAAAGATTTTTAGATATTTTGCCGTCTTTTTTTACTTCAACGCATACTCTTTTCTGCTCTGTAAGATTTATTACCTATACAAACTGACAGTAACAATTCGATTTTCTCCAACATACTTTTTCTCCCCCCTTGACCTTGGCTTCTAAATGAGCTTTTTGATCATTATAATTTATTTCACTCTACTTCAATTTGTTTTTTTTTTTTCTCCTTACTGGCCTTAACTCTCTTTTTGAATTCTTCGGTCAATGCAGTTAATTTTATTCTTTTATATACACCTCCTTGTTGCTCAAATTCTATTTTTCTGCTTTTTGCTGCGTCGTCTTTTGCTTTCGTTCTGCGATCTTTACTGATCATAAATTTCATGTTACATTTTCATCACCAATGTTTTACATTTTTCTTTCTTTTTTTCTTTTCTCAATTCTTACGATTACTATTCAATTTTAATATCTTTTAAGCGAAAAAAAAAAAAAAAAAACCCCATTTTCATCTATTTATATATAGATCAATAACTTTCAAGTGTAAGAATTTTGTATTTCTGTCAAATCTTTCAGGGTTTTTCAATTCCTTACTATTAGCTCACACTCTCCCTATATATATATCGTGTACGAATTTTCATTTCGAATTTCTTCTTTTCTCAATTTATACGATTACTATTATCTGTTCATCGTGACTTTTCTTTCCTACTTCCATCACATACCATTGAGTAGATGAACGCTTCGCTTTCAGGCACTCAACCTCTTTATTCAACTTAGCAGTATTAATAAAGACACCCCATGACAAAAAATCGACCTAAACGAAACTAAACTTATCAAAACTAAGCTTGTTCAATTCCTTCTAATAGCTCACACTCTCCCTATATAAATCTTGTTCAAATTTTCAATCGTTCATAAAATACTTTTTTATTTATCCAGTCAAGCTCAAATACATTTTTTTTTGAACTTGTAGTGGATGACATTTGATGTTAAGATAGTTTTTTCAAACATTAATTCATTAATTAAATTTAATTAATTTTTAATACTTTAATTAGAGTTTTAGCAGTTTGTAATGAAGATTGAAATCAACAGGCAGTAGCTCAATCGGTAAAATGTATGAATTTCAGTATTTTTCACGTGAAGGTGACGAATGCGAGTTTAATTCCTGTGAAAATCAATAATTTTTTGATAAATTTTTGCTTTAAGTAGACGTTTTATCCAAATAATTTTCGAAAGTGAGTTAGCAGTTGTAATTATTTAATAAAAAGCGAAATTGAATTATTTAATAAAAAGTAACTAAAATAAAATTTTCTTTGTTGACCTAAGTAGGAATTGACTTAAAAATTTTTTTATATCACTTGTTATTTTTGTTTATAAGAAAGATTTACAGCAGATCCAGCAATAATCATGATACGTCACAGGTCGCGTGCTACAACAGACCTTCTTTAGTAATGGTCGGCACTCAGTGGGATTGCGTAATTACTCTTCTGGTCACAGACATTGTATCAAAAATTAACAAGCCCCGGACATATACTACTGTGTCCAAAATGTAAGACCCATTTTCAATTTAAAATTCCAGGCTTTACGGAATTTCAATTTTTTCTTTTTTAGGTTGCGACACTGTCCTTGCACCTATGTGCAATTTGAGGTCAAAATTTTAATTAGTGTTTGAGTTACGCCTGGCTTTGAGAGACGCTAAAACTGATTCCGGCGATTTTTGAAATGTCTGAATTTATTGAGCTAAGAACTTGCATTCAATTTTGTTTGCGGAAACGTATAGAATGTTGCAGAAGGCATTCGGTTAGAATTCCTATATCGGAAAGAAATGTTTACAAGTAGTATAAACAGTTCAAAGAAGGCAGAAAACGCTTTGAAGACGAAGAGCGTTCTGGTCGACCATCAACCTCAACCTGATGATGTTGGACTTTCAAAAGGATCGGTCAATTCCATTTTGGGCCTCAAACGCGACAAATTTCGATTGGTACCGAAAACACTGAATGCGCCAGTACACACGCATTGATTTTCGTGACTTTTTCGCCAAAATGGAAACCCATATCGTTCCACAACCACCGTATTCACACCGTCTTCTGGCTATTCCCGAAACTCAAAAGACCACTGGGGAACCGTTTTTGAGTCGATTGGGATCCCTGCCGATGACTTTTCAGCATGCATTGAGGATTGGAAAAAAAAAAAAAAAATTGACATAAGTGCATTGTATCAGGAGAGGATTACTTTGAAGGCGATAAAATAAATTTGGAAGGATAAATAAAGAGTTATTTTTAAAAAAATTGGTCTTACTTTTTTGGGCACAGTAGTAGAGACCGAAAATTATTTTTTTTTTTCCAGTTTTTAGTTTGTCACATTTCGTTAATGTGTTAAAATGAGAACTAGAAAAATAACTGCAAAATCAGAACTGCTTTATCGAAACTGGCATCTTAACTTAAAATGAATAGCAGACTTGCATGTCTCTCTTTTAAATTTAGAAAAACAAGTAATATGTAAAAAAAATATTTTTAAGACAATTTCTACTTTTGTTTCACTATATTGCAGAAAGTTTTTATAAATAATTTTCATTAATTTTATAAGTTTATCTGGCGCCATCTATTGGTAGATATATGCAACTTAAATCTAAAACAAATAAAATTAATTAATTTAATTTAATTACTGAATTAATATTTGAAAAAAACTGTATTAACATCCAGTGTCATCCACTACAAGTTTGAAAAAAATGTATTTGAACTCAAGTGGATGAATAAAAAGTATTTTATGAACGGTTGAAAATTTGAACAAGATATATATAGGGAGAGTGTGAGCTAATAGAAGGAATTGAATAACAATGAAGACGGGATTGGAAAAAAATTATCCCCATATTGTTTAATTTGTAATGATGTGAATTTAAGAGGATGAGGGAGAAAAATTTTGAGAAAGGTTTTTTGGAACAGTATGTGAAAAAGACGAATGGTAAATTAGAACAAATAAAAAGACCCATGATTGTTCCAAGGAAACAAATATTGTCACGGAAGAAAGGAGAAGGAAAATCCAATGTCTTGCAGAGAGAATACGGCCTGGTTTCAAATAGGCTAGCTCTCTGGTCTTTGGTACCACAAGCTTCAGGTCGGAATCCTGGCGGTGGCATGGATGTTTGTGAGTGGTTCGGAATCCACGTTAAATTGTAGGTCTCTGTCTATTTAACCCAGGGATGGGCAAACTACGGCCCGCCGGAAGTTTCTATCCGTCCCGCGGATAGAATTTTAATTTGCAGGTCCGAGGCAAATTAAAAGAAATATATATTAATATATTATATATCTATGTCCTTTTCTACTTTGATTAAATATTATTTTTTATTCCTTTTTTTCCAAAGGACTGATGATATTTTTACTTTCTCTATTTTTGTTCTACAAAACATAAATCGACGGAAATAGCAAACACAGACAGGCTTCATCTTATATATGTGAACAAAAGGTTTCAAGTATGAACCTTAGAAAGAATGATTTCAGAAGTAGACTAACAGATGAGCATTTAGCCTCGTTTCTTAGAATTAGTACCTCTCACTTCGAACCTCAATATAAGGAACTTTTATTTTATTTTTTTTTTTTTCAAATATTAATTCATCAATTAAATTTAATTCATTAATTTTAGTTTTTTTAGATTTAAGTTGCATATATCTACCAATAGATGGCGCCAGATGGAAGAGGAAAATTTCAACTTGAAATGAAAGCCTTTCTTTTCCATTCAATTCCTACTATTAGTTCACACTCTTCCTATATATATTTATATATCTTGTTCAAATTTTCAATCGTTCATAAAATACTTTTTTATTCATCCATTCAAGTTCAGATACATTTTTTTAAACTTTTAGTGGATGACACTTGATGTTAATACTGTTTTTCCAAATATTAATTCATTAATTAAATTTAATTAATTAATTTTAGTTTTATATGGTAGAAAACATTTATTTTTTGTATTTTAATGTAAAAGAAATTATATTGTATTTTATAATTTAGAACATTAGAAAACATTATTAGTAGAAAACATTTATATTTTTAAAGTAAATATATATATATATATATATATATATATATATATATATATATATATATATTTACGTGTTAGAAAACTTCATAGGACCAAAAATAAAAAATGAACACAAAATTAGAGATATTATATTTTTTTAAATAATATTGAAACCATATTCATCCATATATATATATCAAGTAAAGCATCTTATTTAATTGTGAGGGTGGTGTTTTTTTGGAAGTTCGCTTTTAAAAGAGTCCTGAGGTTTTTAAAGAGATCACTTTTTACACATTTGAAAGATTTCAGATTCCTGAAAATTTCTAGAAATTTGGTTATATACATATATATATATATATAAAGATAAAACAAATAAAGAAAATTTTTAATCATTGAAATACTAAACATTACATTTATATATATTATTTATTTATTACTAAATATCACATTTATATTACATTATAAAATGCGAAATATTATATTACATTTTAAAAATATCTACATTTATGCTTGCTTACGTGAAATGAGTGTAATTGAGTGAAATGCCGTGGCATTGGTACTGCAGGTACTGTTGGTACTGTGTGGCATTCTCATGAGTGCAGTGAGAATGGCACACAGTACGAGCATTTCACGGCTGAAATTTGGCATTACAATTCCTTTCTTCTTTAAGTCTATTTGGAGGAAATTCCGACTTACGGATTTATCTCCCGATATTAAACAGTAAATTCTATTACAGGCTTCTTGTGAAGATAGACCTCAAAGTTAATGCTACTTCTCATTACAGAGCCAGAAAGATGTTGTACTACATCTTGGACAAGAAACAATGTGATCTTGTATGATCGGAAAAGAAAATTTGAAATCATTACCAATTAAACGGCATTTGCAGCTCTTTTTTGGCAAAGATCTTAACGTTAATCATATTGTGAAGTATAGAAAATTTAATAATCAGTTGCTGAAGGAGATCTTCTAATAAATATAACCTGGTGTTATCCGATTTATTAAAATACAATAAATATACTACCGTGCCCAAAAAGTAAGAGCAATTATTTTTTTCAAAAACTCTTTATTTATTCTTCCAAATTTATTTCATCGCCTTCAAAGTAATCCCCTCCGGATACGATGCACTTATGCCAACTTTTTTCCAATCCTCAATGCATGCTAAAAATCTACGGCAGGCATGGCCTTCAAAGCTCGCGGAGATTCACGTTGAATCTCTTCAACCGAATTTAGGGAATAGCCAGAAGTCGCACGGTGTGAATACGGTGGTTGTGGAACGATGTGAGTTTTTCATTTTGGAGAAAAAGTTACGAAGAATCAATGCAGTGTGAGCTGGCCCATTCAGTGTTTTCGGTATCAATCGATTTGACGCGTTTGAGGCCCAAAATGGAATTGACCGATCCTTTTGAAATTCCAACATCATCATCAGCGTCAACAATTGTAAATTGACGATTTGCAAACGCGAAATCTTTAATTTTTGGACGCGAGCTTCGTCAATTGAGGTGGAGTGTCGACCAGAGTGCTCTTCGTCTTCAATGCATTCTCTGCCTTCTTTGAACTGTTTATACCACTTGTAAACATTTCTTTCCGATACAGGAATGTTCACCGAATTCCTTCTGCAGCATTCTATACGTTTTCGCAAACAAAATTCAATGCATGTTCTTTGATCAATTAATTTAGACCTTTCAAAAATCGCCGGAATCAGTTTTAGCGTTTCACAAAGCCAAGCGTAACTCAAGCACTAATGAATATTTTATAATTAGAGACCTTGTTAATGATGTTGGAATTTCAAAAGGATCGGTCAATTCCATTTTGGGCCTCAAACGTGTCAAATCTCGATTGATACCAAAAACACTGAATGCGCCAGTTTACACTGCATTTATTCTTCGTGACTTTTTCGCCAAAAATGAAACCCATATCGTTCCTTAGAAGTGGAGACAATAACCACCGTAATCACGTAATTTAGCATCGTGCTACTTCTGGCTGTTCCCTAAACTTAAAAGTCTACTACGGGGATATCGTTTTGAGTTGATTGAAGAGACATTTCAAAAATCGCCGGAATCAGTTTTAGCGTCTCACAAAATCAAGCGTAACTCAAGCATTAATGAATATTTTGACGTCATTTTTTTCATACAGATGTCAAGGACAGTCCAAACAACATAAAAAAAAAAAAAAAAAAAAAATTGAAATACCATATGACCGGAAAATTTAAATTGAAAACTGGTCTTACTTTTTGGACATAGTAGTATTCCTATTTCAGAGCATTTGAATTTTGAAACATATGCATAAAAATAGATACATTGATTTTTAATCAAGAAGTTAAAAGTGCCGAAAGTTATAATTCATATTTATTGTTCATTGTTGTAAACAATAAATCAATAGACTTTTTTTTCAATAAGGATTATTCAATAACTAAATAAAAATACAATATTCTCGACAATTTTTTGTGTGATTCGTTTTTATTGCACTTTCATATGCGGAAAAAAATTGAATTTTTCACCCTTGCTTTTTCTTTTACAAATATAAAAAATTATTTTTTAAAACATCTAGATTAAAAACAAGTAAGATAAATTTTTTTCTTTTAAAGTCAATTTAAAACATCCTAAAATTTTTTTTTTTCACTATATTGCAGAAAAGTCCTTTACAAATAAAGTTGAAATTTTCCTTTACATCTGGCGCCATCTATTATCAGATACATGCAACCTAAATCTAAAAAACTAAAAAAAATAAAATTAATGAATTAATATTTGAAAAACTGAATTAACATCCAGTGTCATCCACTACAAGTTAAAAAAAAATGTATTTGAACTTGAGTGGATGAATAAAAAGTATTTTATGAACGATTGAAAATTTGAACAAGATGAACCCCAATACCCACAACAAGTATAGGAGAAATTATAAATTATTTCTTTGAAGGAGAGCCTTTTATTAATTCTGACACTTTATTGAATACAAATTGTAAATAAAAAATTTTGTAATTTAAACAGTACATATAACAATTTTTTTTTAAATTTACATCTCAAAAAGAATTTTCTTAAAAAACCCAGTTCAATCTACTTTTTAGTGTCAAGCTAAAAGCATCGATAATCAGGCTACTTAGTGGGGTTTCTTCATACGACATGCGAATGCGGACAATTACTCCCAAAAAGTCCTAGCGGCAGGCAATGGCCTTGACCTCTTCTTTAAGAGGTAGGGTTGTCAGCCCTACACCGAATGCTGTGCAGTCATATTAAACCGGGACCTAAGCTTTAAAGTGATTCCGAACCACTACAAACATCTCTTGGCACTGCCGAGACTTGAAAAACCTAAAACCTGTGACACGGTGCTCCACAGGTCACTCGCTAGTCACCGGCATATATATATATATTGGCCACTCACTCACGTAATATATATATTGCGAATTTCACCGAAATACTGTTTTATCCAATGATAAACATTAATATTTCAAAATGAGAATTTTTCATAATATTTTTTAAATATTCTAAGAACAAAACTAGCTTTTTTTTTTTAAATATAAATTATCAAAAATTAACATACATGTTACCTCTGAAAAGTCTACATACAATTGGAAAACATTTCTGATATTAATAACTATTGTAACATTTCTGTCAGTTAGTACGTAATTGGGACCTGACGGGCGAATGACTAGCGCTCTGGCTCTCGGTACCACAGGTATCGGGTTCGAATCTCATGATGTTTGTAGTAGTTCGGAATCCACTTTAAGCCGCAAGTCCCGGTCTCATATGACTGTAGAACGGCACAGAGCCCAATCAGACTTTCACCCACTTCATTCCCAAATTGTGAAGGACAACTCAGCTCTAGGCACAATGATGTGGTGTCATGTAATAGTAGTCATATGAGACCGGGATCTACGGTTTAAAGGGGGATTCAGAACCACTACAAACATCCATAGTATCATCGGGACTCGAACCTGAACCGAGAACCAGGGCTCTAGTCACCAGCCATCAAACCCTAAAATTTTAAATATTTTTTTTAATATTTAAATAAAGAGCATGATTCATTATGTCATCAATAAATACCAAATAACCTAATTACCAAATCCCTGATGCTCATGTACACTCCCACACAAAGACACCTCCACCGCCATGCTTTAATGTTCCAATTACTTCTTAAAAATTAAGTCTCTCTATTTTTTTCTCTACAATTATACGGAATTTTGCGTGCATTTGCAAATAAGACATGATTCCAATACTTTTCGGACTAATTTACCATTGATTTTGAGCAGGAAAGCCTAAGCTTTCTTTCTTTTGAACTACAGAATTTTTCATTTGGCAGTACCCTTTTTGTAATCATGCTAATCTGTGCAATTGCGAACAGTTACAGTTGAAATTGGGGTAGAAAACTTTTCAGTAATTCTGTAGAAATTTTTTTACTGTACAGAAACGTGGTTTTTTTCACAAAATATAAACTTCTGATCTCATTGAGTTAACATTGCCGGACGACCTTTTCGTGCTTTGTTTTCGATCCTATTTCCTTCTTTTAAAGCATTTTATCATATACTGCACCACAAAAATTGATAAATTTAATATTTTAGCAATATTCTGAATTGATTTACAACTACTATGATGAAAATAATCAATTATTGAATACTGTTCGTTGTTTTTTTACGATTACGAGCAAATTTTAGGTAATAAAATAAGCGAGCGAAGATTGAAGCCAGACGATTTTTTTAAATCTCACCAAAATGTAAAGGTAAAAAATAATGACAGACGATAATTTTATAAATTTAATTGAAAATGTTCCTTTTTGGGGTTTTATTTCTTCATTCGCTATGCATAATTAATAATGCTATTATTTTTAATTAAAATATTTCATTATTAAAAAATGTTAATTTTTATATAATAAATACAAACAACAGTTTATTTTTGATTTCTTATTCCTACTTTTATTCCCATGAAATACAAAATAGGAATAAGAAATTAAATTATTAATGAAGCAGATTAAATTAAAATATTTTAGTAAAAAAAGTAGCAGAATTTATCAAGATTAAAAATTGTTCTTTATTAGAATTTTAATAATTTAAAATAAACATATGCCATTGCTAAATATATATTTGGAAGTCACTGTGCTCTACTGTGTCCAAAAAGTAACATCAATTTAAAATTCCCGGGGCTTATGGAATTTCATTTTTTTCTTTTTAGGTTGCTGGCACTGTCCTTGACATCTGTGGGAAATTTCTCGTCAAAATATTCATTAGTGCTTGAGTTACGCTTGATTTTGTGAGATGCTGAAATTGATTCCGGCGATTTTGAAATGTCTGAATTAATTGAGCAAAGAACTTGCATTCAATTTTGTTTACGGAAACGAAGGCATTCGGTGAACATTCCTATATCGGAAAGAAATATTTAGAAGTGGTATAAACAGTTCAAAGAAGGCAGAGAACGCGTTGAAAACTGAGAGCCATCTAGTCGTCTAGTAGTATTTGGTTCTTGCAAATAGTCGATTTACAATTAGACAACTTGCTGATGGTTGGAATTTCAAAAGGATCGGTCAATTCCATTTTGGGCCTCAAACGCGTCAAATCGCGATTGGTACCGAAAACACTGAATGCGCCAGCTCACTGCATTAATTCTGCGTGACTTTTTCGCCAAAAATGAAATCCATATCGTTCCACAACCACCATATTCCCACCGTATAAACAGTTACAACTTCTGGCTATTCCCCAAACTCAAAAGACCACTCAGGGGACACCGTTTTGAGTCGAATGAAGAGATTCAACGTGAATCGATTCAATTTGAAGGCCATCTCTACCGATGACTTTTAGCATGTACTGAGGATTGGAAAAAATTTGGCATAAGTGCGGTGGGTGGATTGTGTCCGGAGGGGATTACTTTGAAGGCGATGAAATAAATTTGGAAGAATAAATAAAGAGTTTTTGAAAAAAAAAAAAATCGTCTTACTTTTGGGCAAAGTAGTACATACAGACCATGCATCCATATAGACGAGTTACTAAATGTGGTTTGACATCTTTAATACGCAAATTCACCAAATCTGTCTACAGTGTGTTAATTTTAATGTGAAGAATATTAAAACACACATTTTTTCTTATTCTTCAAATCTGAACATCCTGAAAGTGGAAAATAAATGAAACCTCCAAAATCTATTGACAAAAAAATTTAATAATTAATCGATTCTTAATTAATTTAAATTCGTAATTTTTTAAAAATTTAATTATTTTATTTATATTTTTTTTCTTCTTTATATGTTTTAAATTTGTTATACATTTTTCATTTTTTAATGCATTTTTTTAATTAGTTTGTTTATCCTTATTTTGGTAAGCCAGGCGGAATTCTAAAGCGATAGTAATAAAAAAAAAATTTGCTTCGTATGACATATTTATCAAAACCTTTAATTATATTTTTGAACAACACTCTCAGAAATTTTTTTTTAATGTAATCGAGTTCAACACGATTTTTTTATTTATATTTTGCTAATACGAACGTTTGTATTTTGCATATATTAAGGGTAATAATTGTTTTGAAATAAAAAATTTCTTATGATAAGAAAATTCAGTTAATTTTATTGTCACAATCATGTCATTAATTTTATATAAACGGATAATACGAATAAAAACAGCATTCATTGTCTGAAATGCAATATAGTAAAAGAAAATAAAATTCACAACAATACCCATTTTACCATTTTTAAAAATTTTTCTGTGTTCATAAATAAGCATTTACTAAATAAATCATTCATAATTTCTGTAAGTAAGCCGTATTTAAAATAAGTTTTTATTGTTTATTTTATTGCGGGTTAAAATGTAACTCTAGATGTTACAAAAAATTTAATTCTTATCATTATCTAAGCTAGTTAAAAATTAAAATCTTTGTCAAACACTTTTTGAAAATACATTATTCTCAATTCTAAAAACATTTTTTTTTGTTTTCCAACTTTTAAAAACACAACACATTAAAAAAAAAAAAAAAAAAAAAAATAATAATTCTTCGTGAACTTCATTCTTCTTTTATTTGCATCCTGACGATATTTTCCTTCTATCCCGCTGCCTGGTGAAAATTCAAGCAAAACTTTTGGCGAAAATTCGCAACAAGTTGGCGCCTTTGGCTTTGAAGCGTGTTCGGAGCGGGAAGCTAAACACGATTCCGACTGCAAACTGACAAGCAGCATCATTACCTTCAGGGAATTGGCAACTGGAACATTTCTTTAGAATAACAGAACATTTCGAACTGTTTTCGGAAAAATTATCGTTTGGAAATAACTGAACGAGAATTAGAATTTAATTTATTGAGATATGTGAATTAAAAACGATTTTTTTGTATATTTTTAAAAAGTATTTTTTATTTACTGATTATTTTTTTTATAATAATATATCAAAATATTTTCTAAAGTTTTAAATTTGTTTTTATAGATAATTATAAATTGAAATTTTTGTATTATTTATTTTTTAAAGTTTAATATTAATTATTTTTATTTAATTAAAAAAAAAAGAAATTGAATTTCAAAAGATTGGAAAAAAAAAGTTATTAATTATTAAAATACAAACTTTTAAAATTAAATGTCATTAATTAATATTTTGGCAACATTCTTCCTTTAATTTTTAAATTGAAAGATTGTTGTTTTTTATTTGTTGTTAAATTAAATAATTTTGTTCTAAAGAACTCGACAAAAAAAAAAATAAATGAACAGATAAAACAGACATATTTGAAGATAGAAAATAATTTCAAGCAAAACATTCTGAATAAATAATAAAGGACTTCACTTATTTTCTGTGCTTTGTAACTGTTAATTTATGGATTTTATTTGAAAAAGTGGACTACTTACTTTTTTTCTGAACTTTAAAGTGATTTATTGGAGAACTTTATAATTTTTCTGCAAATTTCATCAAATGGATTCAAGTGAAAAAATTGCTTGGAGCAATATAAAAATGTCTCGCTTATTGGTAAGTTAAAATGTATTTTAAATAGATTTAGTAATGTGATAAATAAGGTAATTAATTAGTAGTGAAATTTTAAAAATGTCTTTTCTATTATTATTTTTTATTTCATTTCGAATCATATCAAAGAAATAGAAAATAAATCATATATAATTAAAATCACTGAAATTTTATTGAAAAATTTGATGAATTAAATTGTTCGAATATTTAATAAAAATTAAATCTTAAATTAGTAATGAAATTTTAAAATATATTTTCTAATATTGTTTTTATTTCATTTCGAATCATATCAAAAAATAACGAAAAACAACAACAAATATCAATCGAATAAATTAAATTTTATTAAAAAAAATTCAATAAATTAAATTTGAATATTTAATAAAAATTAAAGTTTCATAATATAATTTAAATTAATTAATTTATGAATGGTGGAACTAATTAAATTACCCAAAACAGATATTTTTGTTTGTTATTATTTATAATAAATATTTTAAAACTGTTTTAATGTTTTTGAATAATCGCGCAGATTTACTTTACATATATTAAACATAAATATCTTTTCTCAAAATAGAACTTCTTGAAAATTTATTAAGAATCAATTTATTTAAATAAATCTGATCTTTAAGATAGTTAAATATAGTTATTTAAAATTAAATTAATTAAAATATTTGATTAGTCTAGATTAAAATAATATAACTATATGTTATTAATATATAATCTTATTTACGATAATTTTTACAAGAAATAGAAAAAAATTTACATTTTTTTTTTCAATGTATTCCTATGAAGAATGTAGTATATTAGATTTTAATGAATTTTTGTTCAAAAAGTGACATTTATGTGTAAAAATTTATTTAACTTACAACCTTATTGGCAAATTTATGAATTCAAGAATGAAAATTTTAAATCTGATGATATAAGATATGATGTATTAAAACATTATTAAATAAATGAAGCGATTATCTATCATAAAATTTCTACATTTTATAATTGAATTTTTTTAAAAACATTTCAAATTATTCTCCGATTTTTAAAAGCGAATTATCTCGTTTTGTGAGAAATTCCTAAAACTGCAATCTTTACCAAAAGTGCTCTCAGAAATTTTTCTGATGAATAATTTTTCAATAGAATGTTGAGAAATTAATGGCAAATACATTATTCATTACAAGTCATCATTCATTATTCATTTTATCGATATATATACATGGTTGTTTTTTGCAATATGTTTCCATAAATATCTTTGTGAAATGAATTGATTTATTATGTTTCTTAACAACATTAATTTTCTTAAATTGCAAATTGCAATTCTTTACGGACACACTTTTTTTTTCCATTGCGGACATTTTTTTTTATCATTAGCCATTTATATACCTGAATTACGGAAAATGATGGGGCTGCTACATCACACAAGAGGGAAAAAGAAAAAAATGTTTCAAAGAAAATTTTTTATTGTAATAATTGTTCTAGATTTGGGTATCATCGTTTATATCTAAGCTGATAAATTCCAATGAGTATGGTGTCAAAATTTTCTTTGATTCTATACGTTTACATAACAAATCGCTGGATCTTGAGGATTTGAAAGATCAACATTTTTTTGTAATATTTTTTTTTGGGGACAATTAATTTTATTGATCTGTTTAAAACAGGATAGGAAATGCCGAGTGGATAACGCGTTAGTCTTTCTAATTACAGGAGGTTGGTGATATCAAATCTTTTCCTTGTCTCTGTTATGGGTGGATACGATAAAACTAAAAGGTGGAATGTCCTTCCATTGAATTCCAGTGTGAACCGACAGATGTCCCATTTTTGAGTGAGGAATGCTTTGTATAACGCAGCAACAAATTGTGGGGTATAGTGTAACAGATCTTCTCTGTGTACCTTGGTTAATTCTAAATGTGTTGCATATCTGCCTTTGCAGTGGAAAATGACTTCAGGTGAAAAATGATCTGCATTGGAAAATATTGCTGCTCTCAGGAAAGAAAAATGTCTCAATTTATCATTTGTTGTAATGGGACTGGAACTGGTTAGTGGCTATTACCGTGGTCTTTGTAAACAAAAGAGATCAGTTTAACCCTCAGCAAACAAATCAAACCGAAAATTCCCTTTAAGTCGGAAAAGAGTCCATAGATTCGTTGCTTTGGTGGTGGAGGTTGCGAATTTCCAGACGTTGCCTTTGAGATGTTCCTTGGATTTGTGTTCCAATTATATATAATCTGTTAAACTGAAATCAGTATTGTGTTGCAATTTTCCCTGATTCTACTCTGTTTACATAACGAATCATTGGATCTTGAGGATTTGAAAGATCAATATTTTTAAAAACTATTTTCTAATAATTTATTAACCAATAATTTTATTGATCGGCTCAAACGGATAGGAGATGTTGCGTGGATAACAGTATTAGACTTTCGAATTAAAGGAGCAGGGTGATATCAAGGCTTCCCTTGCCTATATTAGGGGTGGAGAGTGTGAATCTACAGATGTCCCACTTGGGAGGGGGAATGCTTTCCATAATACAGCAACAAATTGTGAGTGTAGTGTAGCAGGTCCTCACTGATGTACCTTGGTTAATTCTGAATGTGTTGCATATCTGCCTTTGTAGTGGAAAATGGTTTTGAGTAAAAAATGTTCGGCATTGGAAAATACTAAAGTTCATCTGAACAGAATCAGTCAATCCTCAATAAAGAAAAATGTCCCAATTTATCATTTGCTGTAATGAGCCTGGAGCTGGTTGACAGCTATCCTCATGGTCTTTATAACAAAGGAGATCAGTTTAACCTTCAAAAGCAAGTCAAACCGAAAATTCCCTTTTGTTGGATATATCGGCACGAGAGTCCATAGATTCCATGAGTAGGGGCTGAGAAGGTGGAAGTTGTATGTTTCCAGACGTTGTCTTTGAGATGTTCTTTTTAAACTATGGTGCCATTCATTGTCGAACCATCAATATTATCCTTGTGGATCCATCAATGTTGTTATTGTTGACCAATTGAAATGGTACCGTTTTATAAAGTGTAGCAAAATGCACAGAAATATTGTTGTACCCCTTGTTTTGAAAAAAGAAATAAAATCATTTGTTGTAGCTAAAGAAGGTTTTTTTTTAAAATTCTTCTTCTAAAGACATTTACCTTTGATTTTTTCGAAAAATGAAGCAGAAGGTAAATATTGTCTTTAGAAGAAGAATCGATTTGCTAAGAATCGATATTTAAAAAAATTGATTTCCAACTTTTAAAATTTTAATTAACTAAAAACATCAATTATAATACAGATCGTCTATCAACAAAATAAATGGGAGCGTTATTCATAGTTTATTTCCAATTAAAGCAATTGAATAAAAACAATAAGCCTCACTCAAAACAATTAAAAAATATTTTACAGCTTATTGTGTTATCTATTTAAGACGAGCAATACATCAGGATATTGGGCATATCCTGATCTCTCTGATTATCTTGATATCACGATATCCTGATTTCATCGGCTAATATCCGATGAAATCAATATGGTTTCCGAATATGGAATCGATGGTTTCAGTTAAGATGGATGGGAAGGATCACAAATGCTTCAAGACAACTGTTGCTTGACAGATATTTTGTGTGCACTGCCCGCTCAGATTCACATCGCGTATCTTAATTAAGGAGTTAAGAGTACACAATGCTTCAGTTAATATCTTCGCAACATTGTCTGCTTCATCAATATTGGTTTGCAAAGCAGTAATTACATGTTCTATACAATATACAATGTTCTATACAACGTTCTGCAATGTGTTTTATATTTCCTGACTTAACATCTATTAGTATGGCTCAGTGTCAATATGAGCTGCTAGTGAGCATTTGGGCCGAGGTTCAATCTGCTTGGCTTTTGTTGCAGATACTGTTTCAAAAGACGAAGAAGACGTTTGGGATGGACTGAGTCGGACTACCCAGTGGGAGTTTCTGGATTTTCTCAAATATGATACACAAATATATGTTAGTTCCCTTAAAAGTAATCCCGGAAGGCATAGTGGCTTGATGGCCAAAGTGGCTAGAGCTTTAATAACATAGGCTCCAGGTTCGAATCTAGCGGTGGCATGGATGTTTGTGAGGGGTTCTGAATCCCACGTTAATCTGTAAATGTACAAAATGACATTAGAGCGACAAACCAAACCCGGAAGGCACTGCTCTACTTCTTCAGTGACTCAGAGCCTTCTACCTATGGTGCTCCATCACAACAAAAGGTGCCCACTCCCCCTCCATCTATGAGTAGACTATTCATGGGGACACTGAGGGTTGGTCGCAAACACAACTTCTGACTTGACAAGCATGTTAAATCAATTCTTCCAGAACTTAAAATGTTTGGCCTCCTTTCAAATTATTATTACGGCACGATGACGAAATACTGAATATCCCGATTGGTGCCCAAATGAATTTGAATTTGCTCTCTATTGTGGTGACTCATAATCTTAAAATGGCCGTCATCAATTACATTTTTGGTGAACATTGGTGGGTCTCGTGTTTTATTTATGTATACAACTGTCAGTCGGTCGACAGTAATGAAGGGATTCATTGCCTTCTGGGAGGACATTTAGGTATATCTGCCCGCATTTGTGTGTCGTACGAAAGAAAGCATAAACTCTCATTAGAAAAGACGAGACGGCGAGACGCTTTACACACGTAGTCCCAATTACCATCGAGTATCCTTGTTTTTTAAAGCAGTGACTACAATGAATGTCTTAAGCAGATTTGACATTATTTATCATTTGGTCATGAGCACACTACAATTTAGCTGCTTTTTAATGCTGGGATTGAATCGTAATAATATAATTTATCTGTGCCTATGTGTCTAGTCCTCAGTGTTCTGCAGAGCTGGACGGGAACCCTATGAGTAATCTACTCATAAATGGAAGGGAAAGGAGCAACTTATGTTGTGATGGAGCACCCGCAGATAGACAAGTGTGACTTGGCCCCGTGTCGCTGAAGAAGGAGGGCAGTGCCAAATTCGGGAACAAAGTTTTACTAGGGCATTACCCCTAATTTGCGTATCGTATGGGTAATTTTAAAACCCCGGAAACCTCCACCAGGTAGTCTGATTTACGAGGCAAGAGGCTGAACATCCCAAACGACATCGAGTGAACCTCGGCCTAATGGCTAATTAGTGCCTTTTTTGAAACAGTGTCTACGTATGGGAAAACCCCCGCAACAATAGTCTGCCGAGGCAAGATTGAACGTCGATCCTCATCGTTTTGAAACAGTGTCTAACAATGCCGCCAACGGATGGAACGCTGATCCTCATGCTCACCAGCGGTGCACGTGGCCACTGAGTCCCGACCGAGTTGGGCATATAAAATAATTTTAATTCCTGAAATCAAATATCTCTTTTTATTTATCTACTTTTTTGAAAACTATCACAAAAGTAGTTTTTAAATAGGTTTTAAAATAGTGAAAATTACTCAATACTAATAATTAATTATTAATTTATATTTAATGTACTTTAAATTCAATGCTCTTAAATTTGCATTTGCAGTACGTTTAATATTAAATTTGTTACTTCTTAAATGAGAAGTTATTACATAATCCGCTAAAAAGCACTTCATAATTTGAAATTTGTTTAAAGTGATAAATTGATCTACTAATTCAAAAATAATTTATTTATTTATTTCCCAAAGTAAAACAATAGTTTATTTTTAAAGTAGTGTTAATAAAATAAAGCTTTATTAAAGTCCCTGAAACCTGTTATACAATTACATTCAAATGCTCGAAGCCATAGAAATGTTGGGACAGTTTTGAAGCAGCATTAATCAATGAATTAAATTAATGACTTTGAAACTGTTTGTCACAAATGGTATGGTGATATGCCTTGCGGGTATATTATCTTCAAAATAATTTGTGAATTAATGTTTTAAAATTTATTGTAGTGTTCAGGGTTTAAAAATATAGTTTTAAAATTAACTAATAAGTGCTGATTATTGGCTAAACAAATATTCATTATTTTATAATTCCCGTAAGAAATATAACTAATTTTGGTTTTTCATAATATGCTTTTTTAATTGAGAAAATAACTGGAATTTCAAACATTTGCCGTTTATTAAATAATAAAAGAACTTGATTATTATTTTATCAAGATGACTGAATTGTTCAGCAGATTTTATGGATCAAATACTGTGATACAAGTGCATTTGGTAAGTAATGAATATTTTTTCTGAGATAAATTCAGATTGTTTATTAATTTTTTCCCCTTTTTTGATTCTTTCATACTTTTTTTGATGTTATAGTGGTAAATTTTCTTTGCTCAGAACTCACCTGTATTCAAAAACAGTAACCGAATTTCTTGTTCTGTCTTCATGCAATTTATATTGCCCCTTTTTAATAAATTTGATTATAATGTTATTAGTGTCGATAATGTTGTTATTTTATGTGGGACATTTTGAACTGAAATAATTTTTCTTCTTCTTCTTCATTGGCTCAACAGCCCCATTATCGGTCAAGGCCGTCTGCCTACTGACAGATTATGAGGCGAGAGATGTTTTTTTTTTTTTTACGGGGTAGGGTTATCTACGTTCAACAGCCATATTAGACCGGGAATTTCTGTTTAAAGTAAATTCTGAACCATTACAAACATTCACTGCCCCCACCGGGACTCCAACTCAAACCTGTGACACTGAATACCAGAGTACTAGTCCCTCGACCATCAGGCCTCTAAAGTAGTTTATTATTAGAACTTTTTTTTTCTAATGCAGCTGGCAAACACTTAGACACATGGTCTTGGATGCCTTAAGGCCAGCGCTGCACAAACGTTACTCACTTTGCATTACCCAGGGGCGCGTGTAACTTGATGGTAAGCCACGGACGTGGAGTAGTTTTTTTTAGATTTAAGTTGCATGTATCTACCAATAGATGGCGCCAGATTAACTTAAAAAATGAATCACAATTATTTATAAAGGATTTTCTGTAATATAATGAAGAAAAAGTAGGAATTGAGTTAAATTTTTTTTTGTATATTACTTGTTATTTAAATAAAAGCAGAATTAACAGGCAGTTTGTGAGTTGAAATGCAATATCGCGATAGTTCATGAAACTTTTAATAAGTCATATACTTTGACTATAGTTTTTAAAGTCTGGCTGTCTTTTGTTTTCTAATATCGACTGCAAAAAAGCTAAAGTAAAGTCTGGAAACAGCCGCAAGAGCTTCTTCTTTTTTTTTTTTACAAAGTATTTTTGTTATATAACCTATGTATGTTTTACTTCACAATATACATTTAAAGCTTATAAACTCTTTTAAAAAAGCTATAGAAGCAATATATGCAATGTTTTGAAACTGGTGATTTTTAGAAGGAATCCTGGTTGTAAAAGCTATGCGTGTAAACGAGAATCATAACGAAGATGATCGATGTTTTCTATTTTTATAAAAGGATTACAGTTTATTCACAACTTTATGGCTTGTAAATGGCGAAATTGGTGAAAAAATTGAAAAAATTCGTGAAAATCGCAAATTCAGCGTTACCTAGGATACATCAGCATTCACTACGAAAAGGTCACTAATGCACTCATTACCCTTAATGGATTATCTCGAATATATCTAAACTTTCTAAAGTATCTTTCGAAAGTATCTAAAACTTTTATTTTTTAAATACCTCAAATTAAATCGTGCGTAAATAAATTTTTTAATATCGTCTAAAACGAGTATTTTTTTATTCTATCTAAAAATGAATGTTTTTTATTCTCGTCTAAAACATGCGTATTTTTTCATTCTCATCTAAAATGAATGTTTTTTACGTCTTAAAATATTTTTTTATTTTCGTCTAAACGAGTATTTTTTTTATTCTCGTCTAAAAGAGTATGTTCTTTTTCTCGCCTAAAAAGAGTACTTTGTTTTCTTTTTCTCGCCTAAAAGAGTACTTTGTTTTCATTATTCTCGTCTAAAACGAGTATTTTTTTTTTTAATTCTCGTCTAAAACGAGTATTTTTTTTTATTCTCATCTAAAATGAATGTTTTTTATTGTCTAAAACGTGTGTTTTTTCATTCTTGTTTAAAAGTATTTTTTTATTCTCGTCTAAAACGAGTGTTTTGTTTGTTTAATTCTCGTTTAAAACGAGTATTTTTTTATTCTCGTCAAAAGCGAGTATTTTTTTATTCTCGTCTAAAATGAGTATATTTTAATTCTAATCTAAAACTAATATTTTGGATTATTCTACATTATTCTAAGGCCAACATGGAGTTCATTCTGGTATTATATATCTGGCTTTAGTCAATCCATCGTACTTTCATATTGTTTTTTAGACATTTGACTCGATGTTTTAAGTATAAAAAAGAATGGCGAAGATCTGAGGGCCATTTATTATTTATGATCACTCACATTTATTCTTCATTATTTTTTTTTCAAAAGTGAAGACATTTTTAGTGATAATAGAAGCGATGTATAACAAGGTGATCTCGAAATCTCTAGTGATGAATCGAACTGCAAAATTTCTGAACTAGAGAAGAGGAGTTTAAAACAGACAAGCGAAATTGAACCGAAAGCTTCTATGTTTATACCGGATATATAATCATGCTAAATTTGAATTCGAAATTTTTTCCGTTAGCTTCATACAAGATGGTGAAAATCTATATATGCCACTTATGGAAGGGAGAGGCATTAAGGGACTGGTATAATAAGCCCCTGATAGTGTAACCTGGGTAACGCTGAATCAGCTACATATATGCCATTAAAATTATAAATGATATTAGATCAATGAATCTTGCATTCGAAAACAACAACTTTTCTTAAATTCAAATAAAAAATAAGAAACATGGAAGAAAGGTAATAAATAACTTACAGACATAAAAATAATTTGAAGTGTCAAGGAATAACATAAATCAATTCTGAAAATGTTACTTTATTTGTCGCATTACATACCACCTCTGGCATTTTAAAAAATCATTCGATTGATATCAAACTGAGGTAACGTTTTCTCTCAACGATTCGCGTGGCTTTGACGTAAAAACACTCTTTTATTTTGTTGCCCCTTTCAAGAGAGTTTTTTTTGCGAATAGCAATAAAACGTTCGCGTTTAATATTGGTTATACATTTTTCAAGCGCAGATTTGAGTTGCCTCAGCAGAAAAAAAAAGATCCATAAAAAAGCTATTCTCGTAAAAACGAATCGAAAACCAAAAGCTATTTAATATTCCCATATTTTTTTTTTTTATGTTCAAGAGAAGTAAATCTGTTTTGCAAAATATTTATGGTAGTTTTAGAAATTTAAGTACGATTTGTATTTCGATGTTATCGACATTTGGGATTATATCTAATTTGAAATTCATAATTTTTACCAAACTGAGGATGAAAAATAAATTTAATATGAGAGAGCAAGTAAAAGCTTTTTTAAGAGTTAATTTCTTAAATAAAAAAATATATTTGCACTCTAGAACTCTTAGGGATGTTTTTCAAATTGAAGTGACAAAATGGATGTTGAATATATGCCTTCAAGTCGTTTATCAGACAGAATAAAGCTTAATCTTCCTCACATTCGAAGTTGTGTTTTTTTGAATGACTTCATGTCAAAGTGTCCAGTGTTCGAAGACATCATTTTAAATTATATATATATATATATTTGCATAAATTCTCAGAAAAAATCTCGTTCTTAAACAGCGACAATTTTACTTCAGAAAAATTTATGTGATCGTTAGTTATGTTGTTATTAATCCCGCTGGTGTAGGAAAGTACACTAGGTCCAATAGAGCTCTGATCTATGGCGAAGGGTAATAAGCAGCTTCACTTTTAGCGAGGAATTACTCAGGCTGAAGACTGACTAAACCTCAAGACAATGCTCTACGATCATATTAGACAGGACATATAGTTTAAAGTTTTTATTTCGAACCACTACAAACATACGTGGCAACGTCGGGACTCGAATCTGCGATCGCTAGACACTCGACTATTAAGGCCCATTGTTAGTTATAGTATTGCCTTTATATTTAATTTATGTAAAATTACAAGGCTAGGTGTTTGATGGCCGAGTGACTAGCGTTTTGGCGCTCGGTGTCACTGATTTTGGTTTCAGTTCAGCCATGGATATTTGTAGTGATTCGAAATCCACTTTAAACATTAGGTTCCGGTCTAATATGGCTGTAGAGCGTAGGGCTGATAATCTCACTTCGTAAGTCAGCATTACTGTGCTAAGTCAAATGTCTATCTACGGGTGTTCCATCACAACAGAAGCTGTGTCCCCTTTCCAGCCTTCCATGAGACCATATGGGTTTTTGGACCTGTCTTAGTCTATATGCTGCTGTCTACCAAGTGGGATGAGAAACAGCATTATTAGGCCTGATGGTCGAGTGACTACCGCTCGGTACTATAGGTTTCGGGTTCGAGTCCCGGTGGTGCCATAGATGTTTATAGTGGTTCGAAATCCACTTTAAACCGTAAGTCCCAATCGTTCGTTACCATTCTATAAGACAGCAGAGCGTTAGGTGTAAAGCTAACAACCCTGCCCCTTAAAAGGAAAACTTTTCGACTTTTATCGATAAAACAAATAAAATTTTTAATGATTTGGAAAAAAAAGTTTATTTACGGAAGAAAATTGCTTTTTACAAATATTTGGGCTAGAGTGAACATAATTATATATAGACTTTTATACCTATATTCATAGTTATTCCCATATTCTTATTCATAATCTGTCGCCCAATAACTTGAGACCTAAAATTTTACTATGATTCACAGGATATAAAATTTACTACTTTTCCCCGCACTTTTTTTCCAATATGGAAAAAAGATTTTGCGCGCATTCATATTCTATGACCAAAATTCTCAGATAACACATTCTCCGAGATTGCGAGGATATAAGGTGAGTTTCTCTAAAATTCCCTTCCTATGTGAAACTAGAAAAATCCGCCATAAACATGGAACTTATAAAGAAAGCAATCTTCATCTTATATTTCAAAGGCAGTGATTCAAAAGATATAGGAGTAAATTTTTGAAGACTTCCAATCTCCCTTTTTCGGGGCTTTAGAAATCGAACAATGTTCTCTTCTTCTTTTTTTTTTTTGCAAAAAAAAAAAACGCAAAGACGAATCTTTAAATTTTTTTTTCTTCCAAAGAATTGAAGAAATAAGCAGTGTGGTTTTGATAAGTGGGTTTTGCTTTTATATCTAAAAAATTTAAATATTAATGCAGCTTTTATAAAGAAATAGTATTTTAGGCAGTATTTTTTAAAGAAATTTGGATGCCAATTACTTGATCAAGAATATTCTGGTCCTAATGATCGTAAATAGATTGCGATCGTAAATCTTTATATTATTTTCAAAATTTTTGACACTTTGTAGTCATCTCTGTAATTTAATTACTATTCTCCAAACCGGAATATTACTGACCAAGTATGTGATATACAGAACATCTTTAAAAAATTCTGCCTAGGCACAATTAGAAATTAAATTATAACCTACGAGCAAAACCCGGCATACGTTGTCCCTGCCATAAAAAATGCCTTGTATAAAAATAACATATCTCTAATATATTCTCCATGTTCCAATATATGTGCATACTAATTTCCATGGATATCGTTTGAACTGTATATATGATGAAATGCTGCAGCACCTCTGGTGGCAAAGTAACAATAAAGAGGATAGTGCGAACATATTTTTCATACTCGGACATATAATATTACCGATTTTCATAGCGATTGATTGAACAGTATAAATCTGGTAGCACCATCTGGTTGCAACAAAGGGAATAGCATAAAAACATTCTCTATGTTTTGTCAAACACACAAAAAATTCATCAAAATCGGTCCGAGCCGTTTAGTAGCAGTTCAGTGACAAACACACGTACAAAGAATTCGATTACAGTACTGGGTCCAATTGTGAATTTAAAAATCATCTAGGGACCCACTCAAACGCACACAAAACATTTCATCAAAATCGGTCCAGCCATTTAAGAGTAGTTCAGTGACAAACGTACAGAAGAATTATATCGATTGCAGCGCCACCTAACCGGGTCCAATTGTAAATCTAAACCATCCAGGGGCCTACTCAAACATACACAAAAATTTCATTAAAATCGGTCAAGCCGTTTAGGAAGAGTGCAGTGACAAAAACACGTACAGAAGATTAATACTAATTGCAGCGCCCCCTAAAGGGTCAATTGTGAATTTAAATCATCCAGGGTCCCACAAACACACACAAAGCATTTTTATCAAAAATCGGTCCAGCCGTTTAAGAGTAGTTCAGTGACAAACGTACAGAAGAATTATATCGATTGCAGCGCCACCTAACCGGGTCAATTGTAAATCTAAACCATCCAGGGGCCTACTCAAACATACACAAAAAATTTCATTAAAATCCGTCAAGCCGTTTAGGAAAGTTCGGTGACAAACACGCGTAAAAGAAGATTAATACCAATTGCAGCGACCCCTACAGGTCAATTGTGAATTTAAATCAGCCAGGGTCCCACTCAATCACACACAAAGCATTTTTATGAAAATCGGTCCAGCCGTTTAGAGGAGTTCAGTGACAAACAGAAGTACAGAAGTATTATACTAATGAAGTCTGTTTATATGAATGACACCTTGAAGTTGAATCATCCAATTCTGGAAATATTTCTCCAAAATCTAAAATTATGATATTTTTATAAGCAAATAATTCTTTTTAAATCCACTTGTATCCATGTGATAGTATAGTCTAACCTGTTTTTGTGCTGAGGGATAAGGACAGCATAAAAGAAATCGCTTAAAAGTATCTCGAAGCGTCATAAGTACATATAACATATATTGTTTGCAACACATTAAAAAAAGTCCTACATAGAAAATATGAATAAAAGTTAGGACCGGATATGCACGTGGTCTTGATTCAGTGTTGTTCCTGGGTAGAACTGAATTATTTCTTTAAATAATATAAGAGACATTTAGCTGTCATGTTTATTAAAATTTTCTATGACAGAGCTGCACAACTGCAATACATAAACACACAAAACAAAATTATATAACAAGTATTTACAAAATCATCTTAAAAGTCAGTTCGTTTAAGGGTCTTTGCACCCTCCATACTCCAACTCTTTCCCGTTGGCTATATTTTGTTTGGGGAAGACATGGTGGATCCTTACTATATGTAAAAAATCAAAACCTTACGATGTAGCACTACTCCCATCTAAATAACATTTTTGTAATGGGATTATATAATGTCAGGTGGGCCATCTGTTTTTAAAATTTGTATGTTATTATGACACCCATCTGTTATTTTCTTTTTGAATTTTATTTTGAATTAATTTTTATTCATAATTTGCATTTGATAGAATATTTTTTTATGTACCGCTCAAAAAAAAAAATTGCATAAGAAAGACCCACATAAAAAGATAAGCGTAAAAACAGGTTGGGTTGACAGTACGACTGTACAGCTAACGGGCTTCTTCTTTTCAACAGCGCAACAGCCCCATGGTAGGCCAAAGTCGTCTGCCAGTCAGATTTGAGGCAGGAGATATTTTACTTTTCGGGGTAGTTTTTATTTCAGTTATTATTTTTCTTTTTTCTTCTTTATTCAATAGTTGGATTGAACGATAATTTCTTCAAATGTGATTTTTAAGGGAGGGCAGTTCATATCCGACTCCTTTCCCTCAACGTGCTCAACTGAAAGACATTCCGGCCTACATATTTATTGTTCTCATCCCTGGCATAGGCATTGAAGATTTTGGTTCGATTTCGCTTGTCGAGTTTTGAACAAAGCAATCTTTGTAATGTTGTGAAGCAAGCAATCTTTGTTTTGAATAACTTGTGAATGTTTAAGTTAATTATTTAATTATTCGATTTTCAGCCCTACTGCCAATACTCTACTGTCATATTAGACCGGAACCTACGATTTAAAGTGCATTCCGAATCACTCACAAACATCCATGGCACCGCCGGGACTCGAACTCGAAATCTGTGGCACCGAGTGCCAGAGCACAGCTGACCTGCACAAGATGAAATTCGTACTATTACAGCTAGTGGAATAAGTTAGGTTTCGAAAAACAAATTTCAGACAATTACGAATAAAACAAAATGTTTCCATATTGATAGTCTTAATATCTAGTTGGAAAATATCTGCTTTTGTTCAGTTTGGCACATTGCATGCAAAATATTCTTACGACCCTATTAATTCCATCTTATGGGTGCTATTATGTAGTCGCGTCTATTAAAATACCTTGAAGACAATAACAGTTTAAAAAATATATATATTAGCATACACTATTTCTTATCTTTCTTAGACAAAATTTCAGCGAGGAATATTGGTATTTTAAATAAAAGAAAGTCACAATATACAGACTATTATATGGAATTTGTTACTGAATAAATTTCAAGGCCAGCCAATTCAAATCATTCTGAATTTGTATTTCAAATAAACATTTATAATAAACTGAAGAGACCCAGAAGAATATATTCTCGGTATAAAAAAAAAGATAACAACATAGCAATTCAGCAGCGCCTATAATGACTGTCTAGTTTTACTGTTGCTTTTCGTCTGCAATTTTCGGTTCGTCTCTTCTGCTTTCCTTATGCATGTCTCTTTAAATGAGAGTCGTCGGAAGAGGAAATAGGGTCTTGCTAGCATATTTATTTTCGATTAACCTTTGTCTTTTTCTTCTTTATTCAATAGTTAAGTTCAACAATAGTATTTCATCAAGCTTGGTAATTATACAGTGGTAATTAATTATACAATTTTATAATTATACAATGTGTTCCACAATCAGGGAACATATTGATAGCTCTATATTAAGCCAAATTCATATATTACAATCGAAATTTACAGAATTAAGGAGAGTTAAATGCATATTCAATGACACTGGATTATACCCAGATTAAACTATGTTTGAATTTTTATTATCGCGGGCTTATTAGGATTAAGGCATTAATCAGTTCATACAAGGGGCTCTTTTTGGTTTGTAGCTCTACAGTCATTTTTACACATTTTAGGCTAATTAGACAGGGACCTACAGTGTAACGTGAATTCCGAACCACTCACAAGCCTCCCTGCCACCGCCAGGATTCGAACTCGAAACCTGTGGTACCAAAGGCCATTAAAATTCAACGAACGGTTCAGCGAACGTTGCTGCGCATGGGCCTCCGCAGCAGACGCCTGGTTAATGCACCTATGCTGACTGCTGTTCATCGGTGATGAAGGCTGGAATTTGCAAGCCAGTACCGAAACTGGACGTCCACAGAGTGGTGACAGGTGCTTTTTCCGATGAATCACGTTTTATGCTCCATCGGACAGATGGACGTTGGCGTATACGGCGTTAAAGGCTGAAAGCAAACACCCTGCAACAATTGCCAGAAGGATCCAAGCTGGAAGAGGGAGCATTATGATTTAGGGAATGTTTTACTGGCATTCACTGGGTGCACTTATCATTGTGGAAGGCACGATCGATCAGCACAAGTACGCATCTGTCCTTGCGGACCATGTCCATCCCTACATGCGAATTATTTTTCTCAGAATGATGGCATCTAACAGCAGGACAATGCGAGGTGTCATACAGCTCGCAGTGTATGTGCGTGGTTCGAAGAGCACCAAGATGAGTTTACCGTACTCCCCTGGCCAGCAAACTCACCGGATTTAAACCCAATCGAGAATCTGGGGGACCACCTCGATCGGGTTGTTTGCGCCATGGATCCTCAACCGCATAATCAGTGCAGCTGGCCACGGCACTGGAGTCGGCATGGCTCAACATCCCAGTGAACACCTTCAGAAACCTAATTGACTCTCTTCCTGCACGTCTCGCAGCGGTCCGCTCTGCCAAAGGTGGTTATTCTGGCTTTTGACAGGTGGTCACGTTAATGTGACTGGACTGTGTAGATATTATATTATAATTGTATATATTTTAATAATATAATTTATTAATATTTTATATTTTATATTACATATAAAATATATTAAATTATTAAATATTAATATTGCAGACTGAAAAAAGTAGTATAAATCATTGATACATGAAATATGCCCGACTCGTGGCTCAGTGGCAACGTGGTCTGTTGGTGAGCATTAGGGCTGAGGTTCAATCTGCTGGATGCTTTGTTGTAGACACTGTTTCAAAAAACGAGGAGGCGATGGCGTGTGGGATATTCGGCATCTTGCCTTGCTAGTTGAACTGCTTGGTGAACATTTTCCGGGTTTTTTCTCCCATATTATAAATATCCCGCAAATGAGGTGTATTTTCCCCTTGAATCTACTCCCAGAAGGCACCGCACGTATTCTTCAGCGATTAGGAGTTGGAGAATCAGACTTTTACCTGTGGGTGATCCATCACTGGGGATCACTTCCTTCCATGGGAACAAACTGGTTCCTTGGTCTTGATGTTGTTGTCAAACAAGAGGGATAAGAAACAGCAAATATGAAATGTTTCCCAAACGCGCATTTACAGTAAACGAAATATTCGTAATATCAGACGTTTGTAACTGTAATTTTAAAAGTGCCTAAAGCTTTTCCAGCTAAGTTGTTTTTTCCAGCTGTTAACTCTCTGGGATGAACGTATTTTCTGTTTTTCTTTCCCTTATACTTGTCCTAAAAGTTTTTTTTTTTGTTTGGGAGATATTGGGTATCCCATAAGATCATCGCCAAATAATTTGAAGTAGCCTAGAGCTTTCCAACTTCTTTTTATCAAAGTTGGAAAGTTTCTGTTTCAATCGCGAAACAAAAATAACAGCATTGCTGCATTCAATTTTTATTGGAGACTTTTTTGCTGGACACTGTTTCAAAAACGAAGAGACTCAAATGCATTTCGGATGTTCTGCATCTTGCCTCGCGAGTCGAACTGCTTGGTGGGAGCTTTCTTGTTTTGTCTTCCATACGATACACAAATGTGGTGTAGCTCAACCTAAAAGTCCTCCTGGAATGCATGCCCCTCCTTCTTCAGCTACTCGTAGCCAAGTCTAGACTTCTACCCACGGGTGCTCCATCACAACAGAAGCTGCATTCCCTTTTCCTCCTTCTATGAGACCAGACGGATTCATGGAATTGGTCTAAAATGTTACTGTCTACCAAATGGGATGAGAAACAAAAACTTCTTGAAGTCTATTTTATCTTAATTTTCTTTATTTAATCTATTTTATCTTTCCTTTAATTAAAAAAGACAAATCACTTCTTGATACATAGCTTTTAAATCATCAAGTTAAATTAAGCTAATGATTCAATTTTGATTTTTTGATTTTTAATGAATAGGCAGTAATAAAATTAAAGATTCTACATTGTTCCTCATAAAATCAAGTAATGTAGTTTAGAATGCATTCCATTTTCGAAACTAACTCGACATAATCTTCTAATTTAGACATACACGTTTTATAGCAAGAACTGTATTCATCTTTTTGCTAGATAATTTTTATTTCATATCATTATTTTTTATTTAGGTCTTATTACCATACCAGGGAAAGATCTTTAAATTTATGAAATCGCAATCATTAATTTTTATAGTAGTCAATAAAGTTTCTTTCAAGAGATAGCTTAGAGAAAAGAATACATGATTTTTATTTATTTACGAGAGTTATAAATATTCCCGCTAGTTTCTCAGAGTAAGTATAAATGGGAATTAAACTCAAACTTTAATGGAATCCTACTTTAGCAGCAATTTTTATATAATGATTTCCTTTACAGCTTTAGCAATATTTGGGTTGTTAGCTTAAAAAGATGATCTTCAGAGAAGGCAGAACAAATAGAGGATATTAATCAAATTTTAATAGTATCTGTAACAGGGGTTTTTAATATTTTTTTTTTTCTTTCCATACAGCCCTTTTGTCAGTAAGGTGAAGGTTAAAGGTGACATTTTAAGAATTATATATTTTTTAATATTCTCCTTCTTCTTCTTCATTGCCTAAACAGCTCCATGGTGGGAAAAGGCCGTCTGCTTACTGGCATATTTTGAAAAAGGAGGTAGGAGGATTTTAAGGGGTAGGGTTGTCAGCCCTACGTCCAACGCTCGACAGGCATATTAAACCAGGATTTACGGTTTAAAGGGGATTCCAAACCACAGCAAAAACATGGTACCGCTGGGACCGAACTCTGTGGCACCGAGCGCCAGTTACTCGGCCATCAGACCTCCATTTTTTTTTTAATATTCAGTTGTTAAAAATAAAATAAATAAATATGATACAACAATAATACATGCACTCGCTCTTATGTATATTTAATAGTAATGAAATTTATTATGGGGCCTGATGGCCGAGTGAATAGTGCTCAGTGCCACAGGTTGCGGGTTCGAGTCCTAGCGGTGTCATGGATGTTTGTAGTGGTCGGAGTCCATTTTAAGATGCATTTTCCGATCTAATATGATTGTAGAGCTTTGGGCTCTCGCCCAACTGCTAAATAGAGCGTTTAACATCTCTTGTTACGTAATCTGCCAATAGGCAGACGGTCTTGGTTCACTGTGGGGCTGTTGCGCCACTAATGATAATGATGATGATGATATAGTCCTTTTGACAGTAAGATGAAGGTTAAGGACGCCATTTTAATAATAATAATTTTTAAATTAAATATGATGTAGCGATAACACAGACAGTCGCCCTTTGTATATTTAATAATATTGAAATTTATTATATTGTACAGGTTAGTTTGAATTTTATCATAAATATCATCATTATCATTGGCGTAATAACACTATTGTGGGCCAAGGCCGCCTGCATACTGGCAGATTACGAGAGGAAATATGTTTTTTTAACAGGATACTGTTGCCACACTTACGCCTAATGCTCAACAACCATATTGGACCGGAACCATATTTGATGTATTTTCTTAAAGGTGGGGGCGTATTTTCTTATATGTATATATATCACAAGCACTATATATATATATATATATATATATAGTGCTTGTAAATAAAAAAATTAAAGCGTACCCATGAACCTGAAAGTGGCCTTCTTCTTGAAGCCGTTATAGGTCTACTATAGGCCGAGCCGTTACACTATGAAATATTACATAAACGAACACTTACAGGAAATGTAATATTAGAAGTTTGTAATTGTATTTTTAAAAGTGCTAAAACTATTCTGTTAAATTGTTTTTCTAGCTGTTAACTTTCTGGGATGAACATATTTTCAGTCCCTCTTTCCCCCGTACTTGCCATAAAAAAGTTTTTTTTTAACTTGGGAAATGCCGGGCATCACATAAGATCATCGCGAAATAATTTGAAGTAGCCTAGAGCTTTCCAATTTTTTTTCCCATCAAAGTTGGCAGTTTCTATTTCAATTACGAAAGAAAAATAATAGCATTGTTTCATTCAATTTTTATTGAATATTTTTTTGCCGGACATAAAGTGTCATCCTTCTTTTTTTTCCCCGTAGACAATGCTGTTGCTTTTAATCTTTTTTAATGCTTTTTAACAAAACGCTTCAGATTTATTTCGATAAGAGAGAAGAGGCAAAGGCACTCTGGGACAAAAATTGTTTTTAAGTGGAAGGAAGTGTAATAAGATGGTACACCCTTCCACCCCCCTTTTCCATTCAAGAATTAGAGTGGAGACGGGGTCTTTAGGAGGATAAAATAATAGTGTTGAGAGATGACAGAAAATTGAGTTCAAATATTCTGTTGTTGAAAAAGATTGTGCTTTAGGAACACATAAATTCGATTACGAAATTTTGTTCATTTTTTCTATCTGTGTAAAAGAACAGTTTTTCTTTCTTTTCGTGTATTATGTAACAACATTAAAGACAAAATAAATGTAAAAATATTCATGACATATTTCTATGCTTTTTGAAGAAATCGTTTGATTTTGTAAGATGGGACTCTGAGGAATTAACTAATGGTATTTATTTACTTTATTTACGAATTTTTCCAACAATTACTTATATTGTTGCAATAAAAGAATAGTAAATTTAAATTAACTTATTTTAATTAAATTTTCTTTTGCTTCTTTACTAATGCAACAAATGCCAAACAAATGCCAAAACAAATGCCAAAGCCATCTTGCCCACTGGCAGATTTCGAGGCAGGAGGAGTTTTCTTTTTACGAGTAGGGTTGTCAGCCCTACGCCTTACAGCCATATTAGACCGGGACCTACGGTTTTAAAGTGGATTCCGAACCAGTAATAACCATAACTTAGAATGATACTGGAAAATTACTTTAGTTATGATTTTATGCATCAGTTATTTACGGTGTTTCAATGAAAGACTAATAATTTTAACTTAACTTATTAACTTTAACTACTTTGCATTATTGAAATTAGAAGTTTATTTTTCTCCATATATTTAAGTTGATAATTGAAACAATTCTTTTGTTTAATCGGACATGTTGCCTTAAAATGTTAAAGTTTGCTTACTAGACAAAGTTGAAATAGCAGACGTTCATTTTGGAAATGATTTTACTATAGTTGGAATAGCTGCTAGGGCTTGATTGACGAGTGACTATCGCTCTGGTGCCACAGGTTTCGGGTTTCAGTTTTGGCGATGCCATGGATGTTTGTAGTGTGTTCGGGATCCACTTTAAAGTCCCGGTCTAATATGACAACTATTAAAAGCACATGGAAGGGAAAAAAGTATCATTTCATTTAGTAGAAAACCATTTATTTTGAATGCCCACACAAAAAGAGATAAAACTATGCTGGATGACAACCCTATTCCCTTCAATAATACATCTCCTGTCTCGAAATCTGCCAGCAGGAAGTCGGTCTTGGCCCATGATGGAGCTGTTGCTCCAATGAAGAAGAAGAAAGAATAGCTGCTACTTTTTTAACATTATGACGCCCGTTCAAAACCAGAACAAAAAAACAAAACAGTTGAAATATTTTCCCTAAAACTTTCTACATGAAAACAATCTTTGTTTTTCATTCTAATTATTATAATTGTCGTGATCAATACCCTTTGGTATTGCAATTCATAAATTAGAGAGAAAATATAATAAAATCTGTTAAACTAAAAAATCTTCGGGCAAAGAGTTTCGGTAAAACTAGAAATATCTTTGCCCGACTTGTGGCTCAGTGGCATCGCGCGCTGCTAGTGAGCAATAGGGCTAAGGTTTAATCCACTGGTTAAAAAACGAGGAGCCTTGATGGCGTTGGGATGTTCAGCATCTTGTCTCTGTAGTTGGACTACCTTTTGGGAGTTTTCGGGTTTTTCCCTTACGATACCCAAATGCGGGGAAGTACTCCCTAAACGTCCACCCGGAAGGCACTGCCCTCATACTGCAGCGACACGGAGCCAATGAAATGTTTAATAAGTGATGAAGTGGGAAATTGCTTGAAATGAAGTGTTTAACATTATAGATTAATCTAATATGTAGTGTTTATTAAATATAATTTTACTTGTATCTATTCATTTATAAAATTGAAATTACTGCTATTTCAGTAAAATATTTAAAATGTGTCATATTTGTTAATTTTATCTCAAAAAAATGTCCATTTCATTATTGATAAATAAATTTAGCAGTACCAGAAAACAAATCATAGTTCAAATTAAAATTTGAAATTTCTCTAATAATTTAAAAATAAATTGGAAAAAAATTCAAACATGTTTAATGTGTCACCTAAAACCATAGAAGAAAATAGAATTAAAATTAAAAGAATTTATCGCGTTGTAAGAAAAAATTGTTTGGCACGATACGTGGCTTGGCGAATAGCACAAATGAATGGCGTCATCATCAAAATAAGTGGATGGAAAATAATCAATAATCAGTTGACAATTTCTTTTTCAATGATGAATTTCAATGATGGAAAAAAAAATATCAGTATTGTTTCATTCAATTTTTATTGGATACTTTTTTTGCCGGACATAAAGTGTCATCCTCTTTTTTTCCCGTAGACAATGCTGTTACTTTAATCTTTTAATGCTTTTTAACAAAACGGTTCAGATTTATTTCGATAAGAGAGAAAAGGCAATGGCACTCTTGGGACAAAATTGTTTTAAGTGGAAGGAAGTATTATAAGAGGGAACACTCCCAGCCCCCTTTCCCCGTCCAAGAATTAAAGTGGAAACGGGGTCTTTATGAGGATAAAATAATAGTGTTGAGAGATGACAGAAAATATGAGTTCAAATATTTTGTTGTTGGAAACGATTACATTTTAAGAACGCATAAATTCCATTAAAATTTTTTTGTTTTTTTTTACCATTTGTGTAAAAAAGCAATTTTCTTCTTTTCATGTATTATGTAAGAACATAAAAGACAAAATAAGAGTAAAAGACATACATGATATATTTCAACACTTTTTGAAGAAATCGTTTCAATCTAAAAGTGATACTCTATGTGTAAGGTAAGATGGAACTCTGCGAATTTAACTAATGGCATTATCTTCACTTAGGAGAAAAAAAATGATACTGTAAAATTACGCACCAATTATTATTAATTAATTTATGCACCCATTATTTATGTTGTTGCAATAAAAGAATAGTAACTTAAATTAACTCATCTTATTTTAATTACATTGTGTTATTGAAATTTTTAAAATTTCATTCTTCTCAATGTATTTAAGTTGATAACTATAAAACAATTCTTTTTTTTAATCTGAGATGATGTTTTGAAATGTTTAAGTTTGCTTAGTAGAAAACTTGAAATAGCAGATTAACGTTTATTTTAGAAATGATTTTACTATAGTTGGAACAGCTGTTTAAGGCCTGATGGTCGAGTGACTAAGCTCTGGAGATCGGTGCCACAGGTGTCAGTCTCGGCTGTGCCCCGGATGTTCTTAATGGTTCGGAATCCACTTTAGGGCGAAGATCCTTGTCTCATATGACAGTAGAGAGTTAACCTTAGGACTGACAACTCTACCCTGTCAAAGGAAAACATCTCCTGTCTCGAAATCTGCCAGCAGGCTGACTGCGTTGGCCCGCGATGGGGCTTTTATGCACCAAAGAAGAAGAAGGAATAGCTGCTATATTTTTTAACATTATGACGCCAATTCAAAGTAATTTGTCCTAAAACGTTTTGGCATGAAAAAAACGATCTTTATTTTTCATTCTAATCATAATAATTGTTCTGATCCAAAAGGTTTGGTAATGCAATAAATAAATTAGAGGGCAAATATAATAAAACCTGTAAAACTAAAAATTTTCGGGCAAAGATTTTCTGTAAAACTAGAAATATCTTTGCTCGTTTTGGTTTTGATATGTCGCTATACGGTAATTTTTGCTCACTTTAATATAATTAAACTAGGACTGATAAACACCTATTCTACCTCCAGGATTGAATCCTGAAACCCGTGGTACAAAAGGCCAGAGCGCTAACCAAATTGGACGTCCGGCCGCTTTTTGACCGATTCATGCCCCAGTGGTAACATGCGCCGCTGGTGAGCCTTAGAGGTGAGGTTCAATCAGCTGGATGCATTGTTGGAAACACTGTCTTAAAACGAGGAGAATCGATTCTGTTTGGGATGTTCAGCATCTTGCCTCCTGAATCGGACTACCTGATTGGGAGTTTTTCCGGGTTTTCACCCATACGATACACAAATGCTGGTTAGTCCTCCTTAAAATTCCCCCGGATGGCACTGGCTTTCTTCTTCAGCGACACGGAGCCAAGCCAGACTTCTACCTACGAGTGCTCATTCACAACAGAAGCCAGCCCCCTTTCCCACCATCCATGAGTAGCCTTCTCATGGAATGTCCGTCCATCGCTGCTGGGTTGAGGAACAGAAAATCTTTTTCATGAAATTTAAATCAAGTTCTATAACTGTAAAATGAAGTGTTTAAAATTACAGATTAATCTAATATATTGTTTCCTTAAATATGAATTTATCTATTACTTTATAAAATTGAAATTACTGTTTTTTACAATAAAATAGTTAAAATTAGTTATTGTTCTTAATTTAATTGCAAAAAAGTGTCGCATTCAGCATTGATAAATAAATTTAGCAATAAGAGGAAAGAAATGATATTCAATATCAAAAATTTGAAATTTCATTAATAACTTCAAAAATAAATTGAAACAAATTCAAGAAACGGTTTAATGTGTTAAATAAAATCATAGACAGAAGCAATTTAGAATTCAAATCAAAAAAAGTTTCTCTCGTTATAAAAATCGTTTGGTATCAGTGGCTTGGTGAATAGCATAAATGAATGACGTCTTCACCCCAATAAATGGAAAACAATAATCATTAGTTGAGCAAATATAAATTCTCCCATTTCTCTTCCATGGATACTAGCGCAAACACATCAAGAGACAAATATTGACAAACACTGAACTCGGAAGTGGAATACATACATCGAGCCGTCGAAGAATGACTCCATTTCTGAGGAGATCGATATTAATTTCTCCAACTTATTGCTTGACTTATCTCTGCCAGATTCGTATACAATGCTCACGTCCACCGTATTCAGGCTCAATAAGTTGTGATAAGGATTTATGCAACAATCCGATGAAGCCTCCGGGCCATTCAAATCAGGTTTGAAGGTCACTTGATTTCGGAAGAGTCTCGCACATCTAGTGCCTTAGCTTGAGCCTGAAGATCAACGCGAGTCACTAAGCTGTATTATCAGTACTTCGTGTAGTGCATTGCATTGTGAATCTAGGGAATTTGACTGAAAAGGGAAGAGGAGATTATTATATGAAGCACGGTTGTTTGAGAATAATACAATTTCGAATAATTTGTAGCAATTTTCGGTATATTTCAGTAGAGTTTATTTATTGATTCCAATATAATTATTTTCTTTCATTTCCTTTGGTCATTTCGGTAAAAGTTTACTTAAGGCGGTCTAACCTACTTACCTGATCCTGTTCTGAATACATCACAATAGAAAATCTTAAATTTTACATAAAGTAATGATATTTTTGTGCGCTTATTTCATTTATTAAAAAAAAAACTATTCTGAAAATCATCAAATTAGATTCTAATGTATATTTCACCAAAATTTTAATTGTATTAAAACATAGATATAATATTATAAACGGTTTTGATTGTTTTTCATTTTGAGATTTCATAAAGTTTATTATCTGCCCTGAGGGCAGAGAGGCTGGTGCTCTGGCGCTCGGTGCCACAGATTTCGGATTCGAGTCTGGCGGTACCATGAATATTTGTAGTGGTTCTGATTCCTATAAGCGAATCTATAGTAATTCACTTTAAACCGTATGTCTAAGACTAATAAGACGTAAGGCGTACAACCTAATCCATAAAAACGAAGCATCTGGAAATCTGCCATAGGGCTGTTGCGCAATGAAGAAGATTCTTAAATCTAAATACCGATAAATTTTGTAATAAGATTTTAATTAATTAAAGCTCGTCACATAAGTGAATCTATAGTAATTCAACTGACGTTCAACAGATAGCGCCACATTCCCTATCCATAGTATTCATTTCAATTTTGCTAACTAGCGTATCGAACAAAGGCTCCATTTCTATGTCTTATCGTTAGAGGAAAGAAATTTCATTATCGGGCACTATTTTCAAGCCTTTTTTTAAATTTGCGTTTGGAAAGAAATTCACAATGAGAGAAGATGACATTTGAAAATTTACAGAAATTTGTAGAAACTGGTGTTGTTAGGGGCAGACTGGCACCTAAAGTGACCTAAAGTGAACCAAAGGAACCAGTGGTGGACCTAAAGTGAAAAAAAGGAATTTCAGAAAATTTCAAGGGACTCTCTCGAATCTACCAGAAAATCCTTCAGAAGTAGGAATTTCGTACTGAACAGTATAAAAGCAATGCGAAAAAGGTGAAATTTCATGCGTACAATGGGAATGTTGTGAAGGAATTTATAGAAACTTATAACATTAAAAGAGTTACGGCAATTTAAAATAGAAACAAACATGATTTTAGAGATATATTTTTATAAATGTTTTTAATTGACCGAGTAACCCTGGTTCGTTGCTTCTTCTTTTCTCATATCTTATAACACCTATACATCATATATAAGCCCCACAAACATTTCCTCGTCCACAATTTATACCAAAAATTATAATATCTCTAAATGTTTTGAGCAGTACATCTTTAATTATCGAAGCACAGACTTTTAACATCGTACCAATAAAAGCACATGGAAGGAGAAAAGTATCATTTCATTCAGAGGAAATCCAGTCCGCTTTAAATGCCCACACAAAGAGACAAAACTATGCGAAAAAAGCGATACGGGCAGTAAAAGGAAGTTTGAAACTACGTTGTCAAATAAAACTCCGAATAAAACTGTACTCCGAAAAATAAAAGCCTCTCTTTTGTTATGGAAATGAAGAGAAGATAATGTAAAGCAAGGGGGAGAATACAGTGTCGAAAATTTAAGCTCCTTGTAACGAGATTCTCGAACAGCGGTACGGGAAGAGTTAATTAACAATGAAATTCTTTTGACATTCATTTATGACGTGTAAAGGATTCTGCAGAAGATAACACCAACGATGAATACCAGATGCGTACTTCGGGAGAAAACTTTAAAAAGAGGGATAGTTAAATAATGAAATAGGGAATGAAGTTTTTATCTAAAAATTAATAAGATAGCCTTAGATAGAGCAGTGTAAAATTCAGCAGAATTTTTGAATTATTCAAAGCACATCTTAAATACTGGTAAATTCCGTCGATATAATACGATTCATGAATTATGGAAAAAAAAAATTCCCTTTGTAATGCAGTTTATAAAAATGGGGAAAATTTTGAGAACAAAGGTCACGATGAGAGATTTAAAAGGAGTGCCTATTTTTCAATTTCGTGTTGGATTGGAATTTAATGCAGAGTTTAGAATTTATAAGAACCTCAAGTTAATTTTGTTTTTGGGAAATGTCTGAAGTTAAATATTTTAGTATTTTTCCACTTTCACTATATGTTCTTTATCGTACCAAATTACGTTATTGAACTTTTAAAAAAAAATCCTTAAATTTTTTTTTTCATGATTGAATTTTATGAAAATATAACGCTACAAAAATTTGACATGAAAAATATTACATTTTTGCTTTAAAATTAGGGATATCCGGAAAATTTTGAATTTAATGAAAGCCAAGCAGTATTTAGTTAATCTCTTAATCTAAATCATTGGGATATTATCACTTTTTATTAATATATTTAATGGAAATATATATTTAAAAATTAACATGGTATACGAAATAGATAATTAATATTTTCATTATAAATAATGATACAAAAGTATGCCATTATATGAGTAAGTAGTAATTCAAATGATTATCAAACTGGTCAACTGATTGTTTTTGCAGACCCCCCGAAAAAAAGAAAAGAATATCAATATTGTGTTCTTATTACAAAAGCAGCCAATAAGTGACTCGAATATGATGGTCAAACTTGACGAAGTATAAAGCATTGCATAATGCACCTTCCTTATACTGAAAAAAATATTAATATTGCAAACTGAGAATTGTATACATCATTATATCTGAAACATGTCTGACTCATGGATTAGTGGCAACGTGGGACGCTGCTGAGCATTAGAGCTGATGTTCAATTCGCTGGCGACTTTGTTGTAGACACTGTTTTAAAAAACGAGGAGAAGTTTGCGTTTGTCATATGCAGCATCTTGCCTCGTGAGTCGGACTACCTGTTGGGAGTTTCCGAATTTTCTTCTATATGATACGCAATTGTAGGGTAGTTCCCCCTAAAAGTCCTCATGCCCTTCTTCAGCGACACGTTGCCAAGTCGGATTTATACCTGCTGGTACTCCATCACAACTGAAGTTGCCCTAACCTTACCTTCTTCCATGAGAACACACGGTTTCATGGACTTGATCTAGATGTTGTTCTCGATCAAGTGGGATAAGAAACATTATAAATGAAATATTTCACAAATGCACTTTTATTGTAAATATTAAATTCGTTAAATTAGAAGTTTGCAATTGTACTTTTAAAAGTACTAAAGTTTTCGGTTAAGTTGTTTTTCTGGCTGTTAACTTTCTGGGATGAACATATTTTCCTTTTTACCCCCTGTATTTGACGTACAATTTTTATTTTTTTACTTGGGAATCGACTGGGTATCACATCAGATCATCGCCAAATAATTTGAAGTAGCCTAGAGCTTTCCAACTTCTTTTTATCAAAATTGGCAGTTTCTATTTCAATCACGAAAGAAAAGAACAGCATTGTTTCATTAAATTTTCATTGGATACTTTTTTTGCCGGACATAAAGTGTCTCCTTTTTTTTTCGTAGACAATGCTGTTACTTTAATCTTTTAATGTTTTTTAACAAAACGGTCCAGATTTATTTCGGTAAGAGAGAAGGGCAAAGGCACTCCTGGGACCAAATTGTTTTTAAGTGGAAGGAAGTGTAATAAGATGGGCCACCCCTTTCCCCTTCTATCAAGAATTAGAGGGAAAAAGGGTCTTTATGAGGATAAAATAATAACTGTCGATAGATGAGGGAAAAAAATGTGAGTTCAAATATTTTGTTGTTGGAAAAAACAATATTTTAAGAACACATAAAGCCGATTAAGACTTTTTAATTGTTCATTTTTTCCCATCTGTGTAAAAGAATAGATTTCTTTTTTCTTGTATTATGTAAGAATACACAATGTAGACAAAAATAAGTGAAAAAAAATATACGTGATATATTTCAAGACTTTCTGAAAAAATCGTTTGTATCTTCAAGTGATAATTTTTAAGATAAGATGGGCCTCTGATGAATTAACTAATGGTATTAATTTTTACTTAGAATGATACAGGAGAATTATTTTATTTATGAATTTATGCATCAATTATTATGTTCTTGCAGTAAAAGACTAGTAATTTTAAATTAACTTATTAATTTTAATTAAATTGTCTTTTTCTTCTCTTCTTCATTAATATAACAGCCCCATGGCGGACCAAGGCCGTCTGCCTACTGGCAGAATTCGAGTCAAGAGATTTTTTTATAGGGTAGGGTTGTCAATCCTACGCCCAAGACTCTATAGTCATATGAGACTAGCACCTATGGTTTTAAAGTGGATTCGAACCACTACATGCTTCCATAGCAATGCCAGAAATCGAGCAGAAAGCCTGTGTCATCGAGTACTAATCACTCTGCCATCAGGCCCCATTACATATTAATATTGAACATAAAAAAAATTTCTATATGTATTTAAGTTGATAATTAAAACAATTCTTTTGTTTAATCGGAGATCTTGCTTTTAAAATGTTTTACTAGACAAAGTTGAAATAGCAGACGTTCATTTTGGAAATGATTTTACTATAGTTGAAATAGTTGCTAGGGCCTGACGGTCGTGTGACTGCCACTCTGTGCGACAGGTTTCGGGTTTCAGTCCCGGCGGTGCCATGGATGTTTGTAGTGGTTCGCATAGATTTCAAATGGTAGTTATCAATCTAATAGCACTCTAGAGAGTAGGGCTGACAACCACACACCGTAAATGGAAAGCATCTCTTGTCTCGAATTCTGCCAGTAGGCAGATGGCCTTGATCCACCGTGGGCTGTTGCGCCATTGAAGAAGAAGAATCAAGTTTTTTTTTAACACCAAGGCAATTTTCCTAAAACATTCTACACGAATTTTTTTTATTTTTCATTCTAATCATTATAAATGTTGTGATCCAAAAGTTTTCGCAATGCCATAAATAAATTAGAGAGAAAATATAATAAGACATGTAAAACTGGAAAATCTTCAGGAAATTATTCTAGGAAATGTTTGAACGATTTGTAGCTCATTGGTATCGTGCTCCGCTGGTGAGCATTAGGGTTTAAGTTCAATCACTATCTGCATTGTTGTAGACACTGTTTCAAAACACGATTAGACTCGATAGTGTTCGTGATGTTCAACACCTCCTCAGGCTTCCTGGTGGCAGTTTTTCGGGTTTTCTCCCAAACGATACTCAAATGCTGGTAGTTTCTGTTAAAAGTCCTCTCGGAAGGTAGTGCCCCTCCTTTTTCAGCGGCATGGAGCCAAGTCAGACTTCTACCTAAGGGTGCTCCATCACAACAGAAGCTGCCCCTTTTTCCTAAATTTATGAGCAGACAACTCATGGAGTGTCCGTCCCGCGCTGCCGGACGCTGAGGATTTGTCACAGACGAAAATATTTTTATCATTAAAATTAAATTAAATTTATAACTTTGAAATAAAATTGTGTAAAATTATAGATAAATCTAAGGTATTTTTCATTAAATAGGAATTCATTTATTTATTTATAAAATTGAAATTATTGCTATTTTAGTAATCTAGTTAAAATTTGCCATATTTCTTCATTTTATCTAAAAAAAAAATGACCCTGTTGAGTTCAAAAAAAAATGTCCAATTTTCATAAATAAAAACAGAAGTCTTCGAAAACAAATCATATTTTTATCAAATTGAAGTTTCCTGAATTATCAAAAATAATTTGGAATAAATTCAAGAAAATGTTTAATATGTCAAAACCATAGATAAAAACACATTTAGTACTAAAATTAAAAGTATATATAAACGTTTGTCTTGTCTTGGTGAACAGCTCAAATGAATGACGTCAATACCAAAAATAAATATACGGATGAAAAACAATAACCATTAGTTGAGCAAACATAAATTCTCCCATTTCTCTTTTCACGGATACTAACACAAACACATCAAGAGACAAATATTGACAAACACTGAACTCGGAAGTGGAATACATACACTGAGCCGTCAAAGAATGACTCCATTTCTGAGGAGATTGATATTAATTTCTCCAACTTATTGCTTGACTTATCTCTGCCAGTTTCATATACAATGCTCACGCCCACCGTATTCAGGCTCCAATAAGTTGTGATAAGGAATTATTCAACAATCCGATGAGCCTCCGGGCCATTCAAATCAGGTTTGAAGGTTACTTGATTTCGGAAGACTCTTGCGCAATGCAGTACTTCAGCTTGGGCCTGAAGATCAGCGCGAGTCACTAAACTCTACACTAAGCTGTATTATCAGTACTTCGTGCATTGTACTGTATTGTGAATGTAGGGAATTTGACTGAAAAGGGAAGAGGAGATTATTATATGAAGCACGGTTGTTTGAGAATAATACAGTTTCGAATAATTTTAGCTATTTTCGCTATAATTTTGATTCTATTATTATCCCTATTTTGATTCAATATAACTATTCCATTTATTGATATATTTCTGTAGAGTCCATTTATTGAATCCACTGTAACTATTTTTGTTTCATTGGCATTGCTCATTTAAGTAAATATTTACTTTAGACTTTATATGACTATCTAATCGTCTGCCACGATTCTGTTCTGAATACGTCTCAATAGGTAATTTTAAATTTTATAAATATTTGCGCGTTTATTTTATTTATTAAAAAACTATTCATAAATACATTAAATTAAATTCTAACTTTTATTTCACAAATATTTTAATTCTATTAAAACCTAGATATATTATTGTAAAATGTTTTCATTGTTTGTCATGGGGGAAATTTTAGATTGTATAATGTTTTTAAACTGGCCTGAGGATCAAGTGATTAACGTTATGGCACTCGGTGCCACTGGTTTCGGATTTGAGTCTGGAGGTGCCATGAATATTTGTAGTTGTTATGATTCCACTTTAAACATGTCCCAGTCTAATAAGACTGTGGAAGGCTTACAACCCCAATCCGTAAAAACAAAACATCTCCTATCTGGAAATCTGCCATGGGGCTTTTGCGCAATGAAGGCGAAGATTCTTAAATCTACATACCGATAAATTTAATAATAAGATTTTAATTAATTAAAGCTCGTTACTTATAAGTGAATCTATAGTATTTCAAATGAAGTTCTACAGATAGCTCCACATTCCCTATTCTCAGTATTCATTTTAATTTTACTAACTAGCGTATAAAAAAAAAAAAGGCGCCATTTCTATGTCTTATCGTTAGAGGAAAGAAATTTCATTATCGGGCATTATTTCCAAGCCATTTTTTTAAGTTGCGTTTCGTATAGAGTTTGGAAAGAAATTCACAATGAGAGAAGGTGCCATTTGGAAATTTAGTGAAGTAATTTGTAGATACTGGTGTTGTTAAGGGCAGACAGGAACCTAAAGTGAACTAAAGGACCATTGGTGGACCTAAAGTGAAAAAAGGAATTTCAGAAAATTTCAAGGGGCTCTCTCTCGAATCTACCAGAAAATCCTTCATAAGCAGAAATTTCGTACTGGACAGTACAACACAATGCGAAAAAGTTGAAATTTCATGCGTACAATGGGAATGTTGTGAAAGAATTTATAGAAACCTATAACATTAAAAGAGTTACACAATTTAAAAAAGAAACAAACATGATTTTAATGCTATATTTTATAAATGTTTTTAATTGACCGTTGACCCTTGTTCGTTGCTTCTTCTTTTCTCATATCTTACAACACCTATACGTCATATATAAGCCACCCAAACATTTCCTCGTCCACAATTTACACCAAAAATAATAATATCCCCTAAATGTTTTGAGCAATACATTTTCAACTTTCGAAGCACAGACTTTTAACATACCAATAAAAGCACATGGAAGGGAAAAAGTTTTATTTCATTGAGATGAAAATCACTCTTCTTTAAATGTTCACACAAAGAGACAAAACTGTGCGAAAATGACTATATGCAGGCAGGAAAAGGAAGTTTGGAACTGTACTGTCATACACTCCGAAAAATAAAAGCCTCTTCTTTTATTATGGAAATGAAGAGAAGATAATGTAAAGCAAGAGGGAATACAATGCCGAAAATTTAAGCTCCTTGTAACGAGATTCTCGAACAACGGCAGGGGAGAGTTAATTAACAATGAAATTCTTTTGACATTTCATTTATGACGTGCAAAAGGATTCTGCAGCAGATAACACCAACGATGAATACCAGATGCGTACTTCGGGAGAAAACTTCAAAAAGAGGGATAGTTAAATAATGAAATAGGGAATGAGGTTTTATCTGAAAATAATAAGATAGCTTTCATTAAAGCAGTGTAAAATTCAGCAGAACTTTTTAATTATTTAAAGCAGATCTTAAATATTAGTAAATTCTGTCGATCTAATACGATTCATGAATTCTTTGTAATGCTGCATTCCAACAAGTTTAAAGAAATCGGGAAAATTTTGAGAAAACAAAGGTCATGATGAGAGCTATAAAAAGAAACTACCGATATTTTTCCATTTTGTTTTAGATGGGAATTTAATGCAGAGTTTTAGAATTTATTAGAATCTCATGTTCAATTTGTATGAGGAACACCGGAAGTTAAATATTTTAGTCTTTTTACGGTTTCCCTATTATGTACTTAATCGTACTAAACTATCGTAGTGAAATGTTATAAAAATACTTTTTTTCCATATAAATATTTGGCATGAAAATTACATTTTTTTTTCTTTAAATTTAGGGATATCGGAAAAATCTGAATTTAATGAAAGCCAGAAAGTTTTTTAGTCAATCTCTAAGCCAAATCATTGGGATATTATCCCTTTTATTAACATACTTAACAAATACATATTTAAAATTAACATGATATAAAAAACATGTAATTAATATTCCCATTATAAATAAAGATAAAAATGTATGCCATAATATGTGTAATTAAAACTTCAGAAGATTATCAAACTGGACAACTGATTGTCTTATGCAGGGAAAAAAAGGAATCTTAAAATTGTGTTCTATTGCAGGGCCAATAATCGTCTTCAATATAATGGTCAAACTTAACAAAATGTAAGAATTGCGTAATGGCCCTTTCTTATACTGAAAAAATATATTAATATTGCACACTCAGACAGTAGTACACATGATTAATATATAAAATATCCATGATTCGGGATCAGTGGTAACGTGCTCTTCTGGTGAGCATTAGAGTTGAAGTTCAATTCGCTGACGACATTGTTGTAGATGCTGTTTCAAAAATGAGGAGCCTCGATAGTATTTGGGATGTTCAGCATCTTGTCTTGTTAGTCGGATCAGGTTTTGAATCCTGGCGGTGGCATGGAGTTTTGTTAGCGTTTCGAATCCACGTTAAACTGTGGATCCCAGTCTAATTACCCCAAAGTGTGCAAAAAAAACGACCACAGAGCGACAAACCAACTAATATATCCTTAGTCGAAATACCTGGAGGGAGTTTCCGATTTTCCCCATACCATACGCAAATGCCTAAAAGTCCTCATGGAAGACATTTCCCTCCTTCTTCAACGTCATGGAGCCAAGTGACACTTCTCCCTACTGGTGCTCCATCATAACAGAAGCTGCTCTCCCCTTTCATGATTTGGTTTGTTGCTGTACGGTCATGTATTCACACTTTAGGCTAATTAGAGCTGGACCTACAGTTTAATGCGGATTCCGAACCACTCACAAACATACCTGCCACAGCCGGGATTCGAACCTGAAGCCTGTGATACCAAAGGCCAGAAGGCCAGCCAATTGGCCATCAGCGCTGCCTCTTTCCATGAGAATACAGGGGTCTAGATGTTTGCTATCACCAAGTGGAAAAAAGTGTTAAAACTTTTCGGTTAAGTTGTTTTTCTAGCTGTTAACTTTCTGGGACAAACATATTTTCAGTTTTTCTTTCCATCGTACTTGCTCATAAAGTTTTATTTTTTTTACTTGGGAATTGTTGGGCATCACATAATATCATCGCGAAATTATTTGAAATAGCCTAGAGCTTCTTTTATCAAACTTGGCAGTTTCTATTTCAATTATGAAAGAAAAATAACAGCACTGTTTCACTCAATTTTTTATTGGACACTTTTTTTTGCCGGACATAAAGTGTCATCCTCTTATTTTTTTTTTTCTGTAGACAATGCTGTTACTTTAATCTTTTCAATGCTTTTTAACAAAACGCTTCAGATTTATTTCGATAAGAGAGAAGAGACAAAGGCACTCCTGGGACGAAATTGTTTTTAAGTGGAAGGAAGTATAATAAGATGGAACACCTTCTCCCCCTTTTCCTCTCAAGAAAATTAGAGTGGAAACGTGGTCGTTATGAAAATAAAATAATAACTGTTGACAGATGACATAAAAATTGAGTTGAAATATTTTGTTGTTGGAAAAGATTGTATTTAAGAACACGCCAATTCCATTAAAAATTTTTGTTCATTTTTTTATCATCCCTGTAAAAGAACAGTTTTCTTTTGTGCATTATGTAAGAACATTAAAAAAAAATAAGAGCAAAAAATATGCATGATATATGTCAACACTTTCTGAATAAATCGTTTCAATCTTCAAGTGATATTTTTGTAAGATGGGACTCTGCAGATTTAACTAATGGTATTATCCTCACTTAAAAATGATACCGGAAAATTACGTTATTTACGAATTTATCCATCAATTATTTATGTCGTTGTAATAAAAGACTAGCCAATTTTTTAAATTAGCTTATTAATTTTAATTACGTTTTATTACTGAATTTAAAATATTTTTCTCTTATTTAAGTTGATAATTAAAAAAGTATTTTGTTTAATCTGGGATGTTACTTTAAAATGTTTAAGTTTGCTTAGTAGACAAACTTCAAAATTGCAGACTAGCATCCATTTGGGTAAAGATTTTACTATAGTTGGAATAGTTGTTATTTTTTCCATTATGATACCAATTCAAAAGCATTTTTCTGAAACTTTCTACATGAAAACGATCTTTATTTTTCATTATAATTGTTGTGATTCAAAAGTTTTGCTAATGCAATAAATAAATTAAAGAACAAATCTAATAAAAACTGCAAAACTAGAAAATCTTCGTGCAAAGATTTTCTATAAGACTAGACGTCATTTGCCCTGCTAGTGGCTCAGTGGTAACAGCGTCGCAGGTGAGCATTAGGGAGGAAGTTCCATCTGCTGGCGGGTTTGTTGTAGAAACTGATTCAAAAAACGAAGAGGTTCAGATGGCGTTTGAAATGTTCAGCATCTTGTCTGGTGAGTCCGACTACATGGTGGAAGTTTATCGGATTTTCACACGTACTAATCGTAAATGCGGGAATTTTCCCCTTAAAGTCCCCCTTTAAAGCACAGCCCTCATTCTTCAGTGACTCGGAGCCAATGAGAAAAAGTATGAAAAGATTATAGAATAATCTTATATGCTGTTTTCATTATATATGAATTTATTTATTAATTTAAAAAATTGGAATTACTACTATTTCTGTAAAATAGTTACAATTTGCCATATTTCTTAAAAGAAATATTGCTTTCAATATTAATAAGTAAATTTTAGCAGTATCAGAAAACAAATCTATTTGAAATTTCACTCATAATTTCAAAAATAAATTGAGTAAATTCAAGAAGCGGTTTAATGCGTCACCTAAAAATAATAGACAAAAAACCCTATTTAGAATGAAAAATAAAAGAATTTCTCAAATTATATATATAAAAAACCGTTTGGCATGGTACGTGGCTTGGTGAATAGCACAATTGAATGGCGTCATTACCAGAATAAATAGATGAAGGAAAACAATAACCATTAGTTGAGCAAACATAAATCCTCCCATTTCTCTTTTATAGATACTCACACAACACATCAGGGAACAAATATTGAACAAACACTGAACTCAGAAGTGGAATGCACACCGAACCATCAAAGAATGACTCCCATTTCTGAGGAGATCGATATTAATTTCTCCAACTTATTGCTTGACTTATCTCTGCTAGTTTCTGCACAATGCTCGCGTCCACCGTATTCACGCTCCAATAAGTTGTGATAAGGATTTATTCAACAATCCGATGAGCCTCTGGGCCATTCAAATCAGGTTGAAGTTTACTTGATTTCGGAAGAGTCCCGCACATCTAGTGCTTTAGCTTGAGACTAAAAAGATCAACGCGAGTCACTAAGCTGTATTATCAGTACTTCGTGTAGTGTATTGCATTGTGAATCTAGGGAATTTGAAAATCTCGCACATATATAAATTGTATAAAACGTCTTTCATAGAGCTTCCTATGAATGAATAATTCAATTGTCCTCGAAGTTTACATTATAATGATATATTGAGGCAGAAACTATTTTCTTCAGCAAATTAATACTTAATATTTATAAATCAATATACAATCAATAGTTAAAAATATTCAGTTGTATTACTGTAGTTCGTTGGACAATTCATACATCTTTATAAACTTAATTTATTATGCTATATGGATTGAAAATTACTAAATTTAAATAGATATGCATGGAAATTTAAAAAATTAATTAGCATAAAATACAGTTATGTAAAGAAACTAAACTACATGATAGAATATTTTTAATGCAAAAAAAAGTATAGAAAATTTTCTTTTGTGATTTATAGAAGATCATAAAGCAGGTGGGCTGACAGGTTCTTAGGCTGACACATAGATGACATTACTAGTATTAAATCCATGATTTTTTAGTTAGCCCTAACCTTCAAAAGACACGTGTATAAATTTGACAGCTGTTGCACTATTAGTATGTGAGTTATAGCATTTTTAGTGAAGCAATTTTTGTTAATTTGAAAAAATGGATAAAAAAGGAATTTCGTGTGTTAATGAAGCATTGCTTTTCGGCGAAAAAAATACTATTGAAGCCAAGGCTTGGCTTGATAAACATTATTCGGACTTTCCACCAGGAAAATCAACCGTAGAGAAGTGGTTTGCTAAATTTAAACGAGGCGAAATGAGCGCCGAGGACGACGCTCGCAGTGGATGCCCCAAAGAGGCTGTTACTGACGAAAACATCAAAAAAGTCCACAAAATAATTTCTGATAACCGTAAAGTGAAGTTGATTGAGATAGCTGAGACCATAAAGATGTCAAAGGGATGTGTGGACATATCGTGATTGAATATTTGGATATGCGAAAGCTCTGTTCATAGTGGGTGCCGCGCGAGCTCACAATCGACCCAAAACAACAACGAATTGATGATTCTAAGCAGTGTTTGGAGCTGATCAATCGTAATAAACCCGAATGTTTGCGTCGATATGTGACAATGGATGAAACATGGCTCCATCATTTCACACCGGAGTCCAATCGACAGTGAGCCGAGTGGACTGCACGTGATGAACCCTAAAAATGCTATAACTCACATACTAATAGTGCAACAGCTGTGAAATTTATACACGAGTCTTTTGAAGGTTAGGGCTAACTAAAACTCATATGGATTTAATACTAGTAGCACCATCTATTTGTTAGCCTATGAACTTTTCATCCCACCTGTTATCGTAGATGAACATTCGTTGATATTCGTTATCGGTTTTTTAAATTCAAATAAATTGTGATTTCTGCTGGTTCAAAAATACTAAATTAATCTAAAAATATTTTAACTTGTCTGAAAAAATTTATAGCCTTTGATTGCGGTTTTCGCTTTTCGTAATTAGTATACTTTCTGATTGTTTCTTCACTTTTCCCAAAATGTTTGTTTTATACTTAAAGTTATCAATACATTTTCTGATGTCATGACATGCGCAGTAGGCTCAATGATTGAGCGATATGAATCATTGAATCTTAGTAGTGCAATGTTTCTGATGCGCATGCGAGCTAGAAGAAAAAAAAAAAAATATCGGAATGGATGATACGATTTAAAAAGCAAGTAATATAAAAATAATTTTTTAAAGTCAATTCCTACTTTTTTTCACTCTATTGCAGAAAGTCCTTTATAAATCATTTTCATTCATTCATTTAAGTTCATTTGCGCCATCTATTGGTAGATACATGCAACTTAAATCTAAAAAAAATAAAATTAGTTAATTAAATTTAATGAATGAATTAATATTTGAAAAAAATTGTATTAACATCAAGTGTCATCTATTGCAAGTTCACGAAAATGTATTTGAACTTCAGTGGATGAATAAAAGTATTTTATGAACGATTGAAAATTTGAACAAGATATATTTAGGAGAGTGTGAGATAATAGAAGGAATTGAAAAAAAACCAGTATACAAAAACTCTCATGTCTGTAATAATTTCTTGAAATTTTCGTCTTGATGGATGTGGATTGCTGAAGATTTTTGTCTTGTCTTTTTTAAAATTTTCTTTATTTTTTGTTATCTTATGATTCTATTTTTAAGGTTTTATTACTAATATTGTTTATTAAGAGATATTAGCGATTACAGAAAATAAAGCATTTTTTTTTAGTTTACATAAAAATGAATTAAAAAAAAAAATTTAAAATTGTTTAGCTTACATAAAGTAAAATGAAAATGAAACTTTTAAATACAAAAACCTCTCAAATAAGAAAAAGGATGCTAAACATAATAATAACAGTGAATCAATAGCAAACTTATGTATGGAAATTATCAGACAAATATGAAAACCATTCATTAAAAAAAAATCTTATTCTGTAAATAAATAATAAAAAAATGTAAAACTTCAAATAACAATTAAAAACAAGTAATATAAAAAAAAAAACTTTTTTTTTTTTTATGTCAATTCCTACTTTTTTACTATATTGCAGAAAAGTCCTTTAGAAATAAAGTTGAAATTTTCCTCTTACATCTGGCGCCATCTATTGTTAGATACATGCAACTTAAATCTGAAAAAAAGCTAAATTAATATTTGAAAAACTGTATTAACATCTAGTGTTCTCCACTACAAGTTAAAAAAATGTATTTGAACTTGAGTGGATGAATAAAAAGCCTTTTAATAACGATTGAAAATTTGAACAAGATATATAGGGAGAGTGTGAGCTAATAGTAGGAAATGAATAAAAACTAAAGAAGCAAATGATAGGGTTATAAGCAGTGAAATATAAGATATTTTTCATAGATAACAATTCAAAATATAGTAAATATATAATAAATATATAGTTCAATCTATAATAAATAAATATATTCAATATATTTCTCATAAATAAGATTTCAAATAGAAAATGTGAAAATAAAAGAAAAGATATTAAAAAAAAAAAGGATTGGCAAATTATTTGATGACGTGATCAATAAAAATATGATCTTCATAATTAAAAAAGGATTAATAAGAATTTTTTTTTGCTTTTTTATTTTTTCTACTTACCAGATAAAGCAATAATAAATTCATAAAAAAAATGTATCTTTTAACATGTATCTTGTGAACATTTTATCAGTTTTAAGGAATACAGATAAATATTTTATACATAGTGAGATATATACTTATTTTCAACACTGAATTAATAAATAGTAATTTTTATTTTCATACACATAAAAGAAGATTGCTTAGTTCTTATTTTGATATAAGGTTTGGTTCGTCGTTCTACTGTCATTTTGTACATACTTTAGGTAATTCTATTACAGTTTAACGTGGATTCCAAACCACCAACAAGCATCCATGCCAACACCAATATTCGCACCTGAAGTCTGTGGTATCAAAGCCCAGAGCGTTACCTAATTGGCCATCAGGTCGCTTCTTTATCATGAGATTTATGTGTATTTCCTAAAGCTTAATAACTAAATTACATAGAATTTCAATAGTTTTTCTATAAATTTACTATTTTTTTTTGAGAATAGACAAAAATTATCTATACCCACCAATTAAAATAGGTATTACTATTATTAAAAAAATATTACAAACTCTGTTATGTTACAATTGCAACTTTATAATCTCCTGACAAGCTTTTAGGAGATTATAAAGTTGATAATCTCCTAAAAGCTTGACAGGCTGACCTAATTCTACTCGAATAATTACCTCTTATTACTGTTCCTGCTATTGCTGATTGATTAATGCTTTAAAAAATATTAAAAATATAAAGTTTTAATATCCTTAAATTAGTTAAATAAGATCATTGCAGAATTAAAAACGATAAATTCAATAAAAATACATAAATATTTTTTATTGTAAAATAAGGATAAAATTTAATTTTATCATGATCTCTATTCATCCCTAATGGATGTCCTGACCTTATTTCATGTAAAAAAAAAAAAAAAATAAATGTAAAATTACTATAAATAAAATTATAAAATTCAATATAAAAGGAAATGCAAAAACTAAAAAGTTCGATTGCCGATAGAAAAACTCCCCATTTTTATTTTAATCCAGAGCAGGAAAGATTAATAATCACAATGGCTGCCCAAAAAGTTATCTGATCCCATGGTAATACATACCTTAAAAAAGCAGTGGAAATAGGTAAAATAAAATATTAACCCAATTTAACCATGTATTTTAAAAGACATGATTAAATTGGGTAAAAAATAAAGATTAAATTAAAAAGTAAAAAAATAAATGTAAAAAAATAGATTAAATTAGGTTAAAAGATCCATAATATACCCTCTTATATGGATATTTATATGTAGATAAAAAAAAAGAAATTTGATCCATTTGAGTTCATTACCGATAATAACCACCCCTAATTTACATAACTATATAGTTATTTTATCAAAATACAAACTTTTTCCAGAAAATTGCACACAATTTGAAAAAATAAATATTCCTCATAATGACCCAAAAAGAATCTTGAAGGTGAAGGTAGATCTACTAAAGTACCATTCACAATTTTTAATATTCTATTTTTTTTCCCGTAAAGAAATTATAATTTTTCATTAATTAGTTACCCCTCTCTCATAAATCCTAATCACACAATCATTAAAATTATTCCTAACAAACAAGCAAAAAAAAAAAAAAAAAATTTTTTTAAAGTCAATTCCTACTTTTTTTCATTATATTGCAGAAAGTCCTTTATAAATAATTTTAATTCATTTTTTTTTAAGTTTATCTGGCGCCATCAGTTGGTAGATATATGCAACTTAAAGCTAAAAAAAACTAAAATTAATTAATTAAATTTAATTAATGAATTAATATTTGAAAAAACTGTATTAACATCCAGTGTCATCCACTACAAGTTAAAAAAATGTACTTGAACTGGAGTGGATGAATAAAAGTATTTTATTAAAGACAGAAAATTTGAACAAGATATATATAGGGAAAGTGTGAATCGGGGACATTTTTAATCTTATTATTTTAGAATCATGAAATAATTCTAAATATAAATCTTTAATATTTAAACCTAAAACAACTAAAATTATCAATATTAAACTTGTTCTTTCAAATATTTCATTAAGTAGGATTCTTATTATACGAGTAAAACATACTAATACCCCCTTAAAATTACTAAAATTAATAACTCTCTAAATCTAAATTTCCTAAGTTCGGCTTAAATAAATATAGAACATAAAGAACAATAGAAATCAATCTTGAAATTACACTCTTGCATTATAGATTGCACTGTGCTGGTTGGGCAACCCGATTGTAACTGGTGTGGTTGGGTTGAGATACTGGAGGCAGAGGTTGGAGATCTCACAGCTTTATTGACACACGCACAAACGCCCCACACGTAAAATTAGAGACATTCAATATTTAACAAATTTAAAGACAGATAATTTGATTTCGATTCGTGGAGGCCTAACTCTAAGCCGAAAACCTGAAACTCGGATACGCGCAAGGTGAGCGAAATATGCTTCCTCTGTGGGGAGAGTCTGTAGGCCAACTAATGTACCGGAATGCGTTAAATATATTTCCTCTCGGGATAAGAGACTATAAACTTAACGTTTATCAGGGGGAGTGCAGGCAGCGTTGTAATTCCTCTCGGGCAAGAGTCTGTAGGCCGACTGATAATTTCTACTGAACGCCACAGGGGGTGTTCTCGCCAGTGTGAAGGACGGAGCACGTTTACAAGGTTGATTTTTCAAGATAAAAATAATTACTGCTATTAAAACTGTTTTGAAACTATTCTGTATAGTTTATAAAAATAGCTACTTTGGTTGTAGAAATTTCCCTATTAACTTTATGAAAATTCTATTAATTATTAAAATTTTCTCCTTATAGTTATGACGAAAACCTATTAATTTATTACTACACAGACTAAAGTTACTACTAATTTTTATTTCTTCAATTTTATCAATTAATTAATATTTTTTTTTTCTCTTCACCGTTAGTAATATAAATTATTATAATGTCAGGCTTTATTATGTTAGTATCAATGTGTCGATTTTATAAATTTTCTAATTCTATTCCTATTTGCTCTAAAGTAGCAATAATATAAAAGTATCAATTCCTACATTAACAGTTAGATTATTATTTTTTAGTTTTTTCATTTATTTGTCTATTTTATCATTAAGAACTTTAGATCGGTTTTTAAAATTTAATTTTCCTCTAGTAAAATTAATAAACTGACATTTATAGATTTTATTTCTATTTTAATAATTCTTCATTTTAACATCAGAATAATAATAATTACTTTATCATCTTCATGACTAAAAAAATTTGTTTTTTTAAGAATATTTTCATTTTTCTAGTTTTAATTATGAACTTTTCTACTATTAACATATTTTATTTTTATATTAGTCTTACTCGTTGTTCAGTGGGATTGTGCCACTGTTGAGCATTAGGGCTAAGGTTCCATCCGCTGGCGGATCAATGGCGTTTGGGATGTGATGTTCAGCATCTTGCCTCGTTCTTTAGACTATCTGGTGGGAATTTTCTGATGTTTTTTCCCATAAGATAAGCAAATGAGGGGCAGTTCCTCCTAAAAGTCATCACTGCCCTCCTTCTTCAGAGACTAGAAGCCAAGTCAGATCTTTACCTACTGGTGCTCCATCATAACAGAAGCTGCCCCCTTTCCCTCCATCCATGAGTAAACTACTTATGTGGTGTCCATCCCAGAAGGACACTGGGCATTAGTCGCGATAACAACATTTTTACAATATATTTGAAATGTTCTAATCCCTACATCCATTTTAATTACAAAAAATTATTGTCAGAATCTGAAAGACTCCAAGTAGGAATTTATTAAATAATTTATACTGTCTTATCTTCAATTGCGTTACTTTTAGGAATCATATTATTAAAAACAAGTAATATAAAAAAATTTTTAAAGTCAATTCCTACTTTTTTTTTCACTTTAATGCAGAAAGTCCTTTATAAAAAATTTTCATTCATTTTTTAAGTTTATCTGGGGCCATCTATTGGTAGATATATAACTTAAAAAAAAAAAACTAAAATTAATTAATTAGATTTAATTACTGAATTAATATTTGTGAAAACTGTATTAACATCAAGCGTCATCCACTACAAGTTAAAAAAAAATGTATCTGAAACTTGAGTGGATGAATAAAAAGTATTTTATAAACGATTGAAAATTTGAACAAGATATAGGTAGGGAGAGTGTGAGCTAATAGAAGGAACTGAAAAAGATACTTAATTCCTTACTATTATCTGCCCCAAACCAAGAATTAAACTGTCTTAAATTTTGATAACATTTTTAGTAATAATACCAACATTTAAATTCATCTATGACTTCCTAAAGAGCAAAAACGCTGAAGCCCTTATAGTCTTGGCAGCAGTATTATTAAAATTAAGATGATACCGGTTAGTTATATTCATTTCATTACTGTATGCTAAATCACATCTATTAAACTACTGAATTATCAAATTTAGCTTAATAGGTGCATTTATAACATCAATAAATGGCATTCGACAAAAAAATTTAAAATCTCTTATTGCTTACGCATCATGTAGGGTTTGTACTAGCGAGAATTATGACCATAAATTATGTAGGAATTTTCAGGGCAGTCATTATAATAATCGCCCATGGAATTTCATATTCTGCTTTTATTTTTAATAATTTCGCTCCAATTATTAAAATTAAATATAACGGTAAATCGTGAAATAATAAAGTGATGTGTTTGATATGAAGTAATAAATATTATTAAATAGAATCATAAGAATGATAATAAAAGCTAGAAGTAATCTTATCCCTGGGGTCATATTATGAAATATAAAAATTTGAAGAGTCATTGGGGAAAGGATTTTTATTAAATAATTTAATAGCCTCTCTAAAAATGCTGTAAAATTCCTATAAATCCGACTTTATTAGGACCCTCAAAATATTAACTGAAAACTTTTCGTTTTAAGATAATAAAGAATGCGACTCTTACTAAAATACTGATTATTCTGACAAAAATGGAAATAAATGAACAAATTTAGATTCTAAATCTAACACAATTTTCTGCTAAATTGATATAATGAAAATATAAAAAATGATGAAAAATCATATGAAAATAAATTCATTGGTTCTTTCGTACTAAATAAAAAATAATAAGTCAGTCTGGTTTATACATTGATTTGAACTCAAATCATGTAATATATGAAATGTTGAAAAGACCTGCTTTTGTGCTACTGGGACTTTGAATAACATGAATTCAACATGGAGGTCGCAATCTTTATTTTAGATAAGATCTCTATAATAAAATTAAGCTGTTGTCCCTATGGTAACTAGAATCATATTATCATCTGTAAAGGATCATTTATTAAAAATTTTAATTTAAAATAATTAGTAAATAGCGTCCCCAGCTAAACTAAAGTTGAAAAAAAGTCTTGTCATCTTCTTAATATATAAAAATACTTTAAATTTTTTTTTTTATAAAAATTTAAATAAAAAAATAAATAACTATTAAAAACTTTTGATTTATTATACCTTATAAGGCCAATTGTCCCGTTTCGGAGAAAAGTGGATATTAAAAGCTAAGAACTTGGATTGCATCAGGGACTTTGAGAGGAAAATTTTGAGAAAATGTTTGAACAAAAGTTGACAATAATATTTGGATTAGAAGACCTAACAAAGAAATCTAACAACTAATTAAAAATTGAGACATTGTGATACCATCAGCGACATCGTTTACAGGGATCTAAGAAGCATTAAGGGTAGACGTCTCATGAATGGAGTCATGCCCTGATTACAGAAATTTCTATAACCGATAATGAAGACTATATGATATATAGAGAGAGACAGGGATACATTTTATACCATTAAGACTAGATTTACATCTAGCACTACAATCATACCTCGCAGAATATCAGCTAATAAGAAACCTCATGTATTACATTGGCCACTCTGTCATGTTCCAATGGTCGCTTATAATCTAAATTGTTAACTTTTCAACTCCAGGCATAACGCAATCAATTGACTAATTTTGACAATCATCTGAAGTATTAATTACGAATATGATATGATTTGTATCCTTATTTATAATGGGAATATTAATCACATGTTTTGTATATCAAGTTAATTTTAAATATATATTTTTATTTAGTATATTTATAAAAAGCGATAATATTGGAATGTTTTAATTTAGGGATTCACTAAATACTATTTGGTTTTCATTAAATTCAGAATTTATACAGATATCCCTAATTTTAAAGAAAAAAAGTAATTTTTATGTCAAGTTATTAAATGGAAAAGGTATTTTATAGCATTATATTTTAATAAAATTTTATCATGAAAAAAATTACATGCTGAAAAAAATTAAAAAAAATTAAAAAAAATTGAATAACAATATAGTTTAGTGTGATTAGCGAAATGGGAAGAAGGACTAAAATATTTAGCTTACGATATTCCACACAAAAATAAGCTTGGGGTTCTAATAAATTCTAAAAACTTTGCATGAAATTCCAATCCAACACGAAATGGAAAAATATCGGTACTTTCTTTTAAATCTCTTCGTCACCTTTATTCTCAAAGTTTTCCAGATTTCTTTAAACTTGTAGGAATGCTGCATTACAAAGGATTTTTCTTAATTCATGAATTCTATTAGATCGACGGAATTTACCAGTATTTAATATCTGCTTGGAATAATTCAAAAATTCTGTTGAATTTTACACTATACTTTATTATTATTTACTATATTATTATTTCTTAGATAAAACTTCATTCCCTATTTCATTATTTAACCATCCCTCTTTTAAAATTTTCTCCCGAAGTACACATCTGGTATTCGGTGTTGGAGTTATTTCCTGCAGAATCCTTTTATACGTCATAAATGAATGACAAAAGAATTTCATTGTTAATTAACTCTCCCGTAGCGCTGTTCGAGAATCTCGTTACAAGGAGCTTAAATTTTCGACACTGTATTCTCCCCCTTGCTTTACATTATCTTCTCTTCGTTTCCATAACAAAAGAAGGGCTTTTATTTTCGGAGCATATGGCAGCATAGTTTCAAACTTCCTTTTCCTTCTTTTATCGCCTTTTTCCACAGTTTTGTCTCTTTGTGGGAGCATTTAAAGGGAGCTGGTTTTCGTCTGAATGAAACGATACTTTTTCTCTTCCACGTGCTTTTATTGGTACGATGTTAAAAGTCTGTGCTTCAATAGTTGAAAATACACTGCTCAAGACAATTAGGGGATATTATTATTTTGGACATAAACTGCGGAACAGGAATTGCTTTGTTAGCTGATATAGGATGTATAAGTGTTGTAAGATATAAAGAAGCAGAGGACAAATAAAATTTTTGACGATATTTGCCTGTAAACAGAAAAATGCATAGTTCGCGCCTATTATTTTTTTTCCTAATGCAGCTGGCAAACACTTAGGCAGTTGTCTTGGATACCTTAAGGTAAGCGCTGCACCGATGTTACTCACTTGGCCCTACCCAGGAGGTGTGTGCAGCTTGAAGATAATCTACGAATGCGCAATAACAATACCACCGCAGTGCTCTATGATCATATTAGATCGGTGCCTACTGTTTAGACTACAAACATCCATGGCACCGCCAGGACTCGATCTCGAAACCTGTGGCACCAAACGCCAGAGCGCTAGCCACTCGGCCATTCAGGCCCTTTCCTGCATATTATACAAAAAAAAAAATGTGATTTCTCGGATACAAAGGAATTTTAATAATGATTATGGTTTCTGACCGAAAGCAATGTCGTACAGCTACGAGGCATGGAATCAATGAGGTTATTAATGAAGAAATGGAATACTCTTTCTTACTCCTGTAGAAGAGAGCTTTCCAACTGCTGAATTGTTTTTGAGAGTGATAAACTACTAGCAATCCTTTTCCCAAGGATGTCCCAAACATGTTCTTCTGGTATTATGTTAGGGGAATATGTTGTCCAATCCAGTTGAAGAATTACTTCATCGAATAGGAAATTTTCCATTAGCTGAGCACGACGTGGCCTGGCGTTATCAATAATGAGAATGAATTCATCATTAGATGCTGCAGCGTGAGGGACTGTAATGTCTGAAATATGTCTGAGGATCTCATCCCTATATCGCTGAGCCCTTAGTGTTCCATTCCTGATTATGTGCAAATCGGATATGCACACTTGAAACATACTGCTGAAGTCTTCTGTAGTACGGTGTCTACACCTTTACCTAACATTTTAAAAGTATTAAGAATAACACATCTACAGAAATGGTAGTAAGATGGCAGTGCAGTAAGATGGTGGCATATAAAATTTTAAATTAAGTGATGATTATCATAGACTGTCGATTAAAAGACAGGTCATCTAAAATTAAATAATGCTTCCAAAGTACACAGGTTTTTATAATAATATTATGCTACTTAAAAATAATATTAAAATTAAGATTTATCTAATCCCTCTTTAATTTTTAAAAATTTTAACTAAAAGGTTTCAAGAAAAATAGTGTAAATTTACACTTATAATAAAAATTTATTAGTAGGTTATTCTTTTAGTTCGGAATTATAAACTTATATTACTAATTTAATTGTTAAAATAAAGTGTTGGCACTAAAATTAGTTTTAATCTCTTAGTAAAAAAAATTTTTTACAGATTTAAATATGTTAATATAAAAAGCTTTAAATCTTGGTGTGTCGATGAACAAAGAAGTCAAGTAAACCCTATAGTTCGCGCGATTTTGAATCTGCTTGAAGGGGTCGATAGAAAAATTCATTTTTTGAATCTTTTGTAAGGAAAAGAAACATGGAAATTAATGAAGAATATCGATGGCCAAAGAAGTTAAGAAGTTATAGTACGCGGTTTTGAATCATAGGTTAAATTTCTTTTGAAGAAGTCCAAAATTAATTCATCTGGTTTTGATTAAATATCTGACCCTATGTCATCTGTAGCCAGATTGCAAAAAGAATTTTTTTCCCTTTACTCTATGAGTAATTTAAAATTACTGCAGGGAAAATCTTTTTCAGCCAACATATGAATTTTGAATAATTTATGTTAATCAGTGCAAAATGGTGTCACGTTTACATTACTTTCGATTAGAGTTTGTAATAGAGCTAGGAAACTCTTGTTGGAAGTAACATAATAATTAGCGATTATGACTGACTTTTAAACATTATTTTTACAAACTTGACTCAGAATACTTCTTAACATGCTACATGCAATTTTGTCGTAAAGAAATTTATATTCGACCATACAAAATGACTTAATCATCCAAAATATGATAATAAACTTATTGCTTTTAATATTTTTTGATACTTATATTTATTCAAAAGTTTAACTTTCTATATAGTTAATATAGTTATTAATTTGTATAAGGATAATTAAATTATAAATTATAAATTTGCAAAAAATGTGCAAGAAGAAACGGTTATAACCACAAACACATTCTGGATAGATTTAATTGTAGGTCACTTATTTCGTTTACTGAAAATGCCACCAAAATTCGCTTACGCAATATACTATAAAACTATATAGGACATATATAGTACATAAATTTATAGAAAGAAACGTGCTTGTCTCTGAATTCATCGATATAGTCTGGCGGAACTTTCTGCAGGCGGAACTTCAAATATATATATATATATATATATATTATCTCAGCGAAGTAATGGGAAAAAATAAATAGAAAAAAGAAATTTCGTGAAAATTTATGCTTAGATAGACATTTTTATTTAAAATGAAATAAAAAATAAACAGAGGAAGTTTTGTTTGCACAAAGTACACATTTTTACTGCTAATGTATATTCTTAATAATATTTTGTGCTGAATAATGACAAAGAAGGAAATCCTGCAGTGCGTAATAAATAGGGATACAAATAGTGACAAATGTGTTACGATATTATCAAATACAGCATGAAAAAAAATTCCCATTTTGTTATTTATTTAAAAAATAGGGTTTGTGTGTTTAAGTATATATTCAAAATATACAAGTTGCTTTAATTGAAGCAATACTGTTTGTCAATTAATTTCTAATCTTTTAAATAAATGAAATAAAATTTAGAAATTTTTTTATTAAATTTCATATGCATTTTGACATTATTTAATGATAAATATATTATTATATTTTAAAATCATCAGGGTTTGAACTTTTTAACTTTTAGCGCTAAATCTCTGAATTAAGAGTCCGGGATTCCAAATCGACAAGTTAGGCATAACTCAAATTTCCAACAGTCTATGCAAAGAAGCACAATAAATTCGTTCGTTGGAAAATGCTATTGTGAGGCTGGTGGATATGAGGAAAAGTGGGAACCATCAATTCTTGCCCTTGAGGTGTTCTTTCATGTTGTTGTGATTCGGTGTGAATGTAATGTATATACAAGTAATATAAAAAAAAATTTAATGTCAATACCTATTTTTTTCACTATATTGCAGAAAGTCCTTTATAAATAATTTTCATTCATTTTTTAAGTTTATCTGGCGCCATCTATTGATAGATATATGCAACTTAAATCTAAAAAAACTAAAATTAATGAATTAAATTTATTGAATGAATTAATATTTGAAAAACTGTATCAACATTAAGTGTCATCCACTACAAAAAAAAATGCATTTGAACTTGAGTGGATGAATAAAAAGCATTTTATGAACGATTGAAAAATTGAACAAGATATATATAGGGAGCTAATAAAGAAGGAATTGAATAAAGATATATAAGTATGAACAAGTATATATATTATATATATACATATATATCCCCAGTATTCCCGGAATTCATCTAAAGATCACCAGCGGGTCTTCAGAGATGTCGGAGGGCGCCTGATTTTCTGGACATTTAGAGACAGATCGAGAAAGACAAAGATTCATCGAATCACACAATTTTCTCGGGTTTTTATATGTCCATCTACCATTTCTATAGTGAGGATCAAAACATTGTCGATAACACTAAGTATAATTAAATAATATTAATCTACAACAAAAAGAGATATAGAATAATTTTTATGCTTATATTTATTCAGAAATTTAAAAATAGTTAATATAATTATTGATTTGTTTAGGGATAATTAAATTATAAACTATAAATTTGCAAAAAATGGGCAGGAAGAAATGGTTTTAACCACAAGCAAATTCTGGGTAGATTTAATTGTAGGTCACTTATTTCATTTACTGTAAAATGCCACCAAAATTCGCTTATGCAATATACTATAAAATTATATAGTACATAAATTTATAGAAGGAAACGTGTTTGTCGCTCAATTCATCTGTATAGTCTGGCGGCATAATGACAAAGAAATCCTGCAGTGCTTAATAAATAGGGATGCAAAATATAACAAATGTGTTAAGATTTTATGAAGAACAGTGTGGAAAAAAAATCACATTTTGTAGTTTGCGCGCTTAAATTTATAATTCTAATGTATTCAAAACTTATACATGCAATGTTTTAATTGAAGCAATACGATTTTCCAATTATTTCTAATCTTTTAAATAAATAAAATAAAATTTAAATTTTATTTTTTTTTTTAAAATTTCATATGTATTTTGGCATTGTTTAGTGACAAGTATATTAATATATTTACAATCATAAGGGTTGGAATATATAGGGACTTATTATATTTTAAAATCATATTGGGTTGAACTTTAACTTTTAGCGCTGTATCTTTGAACTAAGATACAGCGCTAGTTATGAATCGATTAGTTATGTCGCAGTGAAATTTCCCGAGTCTATGCAAAAAGAGGAGCACAATAAATTCGAAAGTTGGAAAATCTTACCGTTAGGCTGGAGGATGTGAGTTTGGTTTGGTTGGTCGCTCTACGGTCATTTTGTGTTCATTTTTACGGGCTAAACAGACCGAAACTTGCAGTTTCCGAATCCCTATCAAATTATGCCATAACCACTATGCCACCTCCAGGATTGGGACCTGCGAAACTTGCGGTACCAAGGAGGATAGGGGAAGAAAGTGAGGACGATCAGTTCTTGTCCCTGCTGTGTTCGTTTCATGTTGTTGTGATTCGGTGTGAATGTAGTGTAAAAAGAGCCTTGTGGTGCACCCTAGGTAATGCCGAGTTTGTTACGTAACTGTCATACCAGTAACGACTGACTTCACGTAAAAATAATAAAGTAATCACGTAATAATATTAAAATAAGGCCTGATGGCTTGAGCGTCGTGCTTCTAAGCCGAGGGACTTCATCTCAACAGAAGAGCGCCTTCTCACGGATTTTAGATTTAAGTTGAATATATCTACCAATAGATGGCGCCAGATAAACTTAAATTGACTTAATTTTTTTTATATTACTCGTTTTACAGCATTTTGAAAGTGGGACTTTAATTACAATCACCTTGTATATCTATATATATCTATCTGTCTATTTACTACTCTCTCTCTAAATATATATATATATATATATATATATATATATATATATATATATATATATATATATATATGTATATATAAATCGACAAATTTACAATGTTAAAATCATGCGATGGCCACTTACATGCTGCTCCTTCGCCTTGTCTTGTAATTTCATAAATCTCTTTCTGCACACACTGTAAGCCCCGAGGACACCAGCATTCCCTGAATTATCTAAAGGACATCAGCGCGTCTTAAGAGATGTGGGATGGCGCCTGATTTTCTAGAAATTTAGAGACAGATCAAGAAAGAGATTCGACGAATCACACAAATTCCTCGGGTCTTTAAATGTCGATCTCCATTTCTATCTTGAGGATCAACCCCCTGCTGATAACATTAAGTTCAATTCAATAATATTAAGCTACACCAAAAGAGTAATAAAATTTCAGTTAAACCTTAGACAATGCTGGCAGACATAATACTCCTTCTTATAAATGAATCAAAAATATTTATCAAGCCTTGGAGCCAAAACGCGGAACTCTTTCGCAACCAGTGGAATCTTGGAAAACAATTTTGTTCAGAGGCGATGACGAAAAACTTTTATTGTGACTCGAAGGAATGAAGTACCATAAAAAGATCTGAGCGAAAACAACAGAGATTTAATCTTCAGAGAATTAAATTCAAGCATCTGTGATTGTGAAACTTCCCAGACATCGATAAATGTTAAAAATGAATTAAAAAAAAGCATCTAAAACATTTTATTGGTTCATTAAATTTTAATAAATTATTTTAATATAAAAAAAAATCACTTATAATGTAATAAATTCGGAAAAATATTTGTTGAGAGTTTTTTTCAACTGTTGATAATATTAAAAAAAAAAGTTAAGGTGGGTTCAATTTGGGTTTCGTCGATGATAGCAATGACTATATTGGGGACTATTTACATTTAGAATCTAAAACTCTTTGACAAAATTTAATGTTCAATTTTATGAAATATTCAGTGTTTGGCCAACAAATCTATTCACATTTTCTTCCTGTATTTTTACCAGCAACAAATCGTATCAGGTTTCTGCTGATAACACCATTTAACTTAACCATTCTACTTCCCAAATAATTAAAGTCTTAAAAAATTATGGTTAAGTTGGAAGCATTCACCATATTCAAACATCTTTTGTAGAAGATTTAAAAAAAAATTGTGAACAAAAAATATACTTTGAAATTATTGAAAGATTTATTTTGAAAGCCTTCTATAAAATGCAACCTTTTCTACATATAAGTTACAAACTTAAAACACTCTTTAAATATAACAATCATTGTAAAAAACTACTAAAATAATCCTTATCAATATTAATGCATCTTATTTCCTAGTAGGGATAATTGAACCTTGGCTCACATATCCCTAATTCCAGCTTTACAAGTATCATTCTCTACCACCATTTTTGTTTATCAGGCTTTTATTAAATAAAGCATGTAGCTTTTGATCTATTGTAGATTTTAAATGTAACTGAATTGTTAATTATTGTTTCTAGATATATATTTTTCACCTTAACAAAAAAATTTGATTACAAAAAAAACAAACAAAAAAAAAAAAATCCTTTGTCTTAATATTTATTTAAAATAGAAAAAAGCATGCATTGATTAGTTCACTTTAAAAATGACACGCCCGACTCATGACTCAGTGGCAACGCACGTCGCTGGTGAGCAATAGCCTAGAGTATTGTTTCAAAAAAGGAGGAGACTGGATGGCGTTTGTGATGTTCAAGCATCTTGCCTCGTTAGTAGGACTACCTGGTGGGATTTTCCTGAGTTTTCTCTCATACGATACGCAAATGGGGGGTAGTTCCCCACACAGTCTTTCCGGAAGGCACTGCCCTCCTTCTTCAGTGTCACGGGGTCAAGTCAGACTTCTACCTACGGGTGCTCAATCACAACACAAGCTGCCCCCTCCTTTCCCTCCTTCCATGGGACCACACGGACTTCATCTACACTTCGGCTGTCTACCAAGTGGGATAAGAAAAAAAAAATGACACCAAAATGTGCGATTACTTTTGCACAAGAGTAGAATTATATGTGTTAACAAGTAACAAATTTTTGAAAGAAAAATCAACCTATTGTAGAGATATAAAAGGGTGGCTCAAGTATTCCACATGATTAAGTATTCCCACTGTATTGATGCATTAATTCTCATAAGTCCACGAGAATAAAAATTCAAACATAGTTTAATCGGGGTATATACCACAATGATTATGCATTTAACTACCTACAATTCTGTGATTTTCGAATGTAATATATGGATTTGGTTTAATATAGAGCTATCAATATATTCAATGACTGTAGAACACATTATATAATTATTAAAGTGAATCTGCTATTTTAGTTAATATGCGATTTGCCATTCAAGATATTTTAAAAACTAGAGAGGGTAGACATTAAATTTCCTTGTAAATTCTATTAAATTACCTATTTTAATAGTTAAAATATTTTTATTAAGTTAACAAAAATTGCGTAAGTTTAACATGAGAACTATAGAAATCTGGTCTGTCTCTCTATCTTTATTATATTTATCTGACCGCAGGAGACACGATTTGCTGACATTGCCGTCTTTTGGCAGAAAAAGCACATAGTTGAAAGAAGCACATAGTATGTTCTTATAGTTGCCTATGAAAAGAAATGCCACAGTTGGAACAATGCTACTATAGAAGTATACAATATACAGGATTAGCTTACTTACATACTACTGTGCCCAAAAAGTAAGACTCAAAAACTCTTTATTTATTCTCACAAATTTATTTCATTACCTTCAAAGTAATCCCCTCCGGACATAATGCACTTATGCCAACGTTTTTCAATACTCAATGCATGCTAAAAGTCATTGGCCGGGATGGCCTTTTAAAGCGAGCGCCGATTCACGTTGAATCTCTTCAATCGACTCAAAACAGTGTCCCCGGAGTGGTCTTTTGAGTTTACAGAATAGCCAGAAATCGCACGGTGTGAATACGGTGGTTGTGAAACGATAAGGGTTTCATTTTTGGCAAAAAAAGTCACGAAGAATCAATGCAGTGTGAGCTGGCGCATTCAGTGTTTTCTGTACCAATCGAGATTTGACGCGTTTAAGGCCCAAAATGGAATTGACCGATCCTTTTAAAATTCCAACATCATCAGAAAGGTCTTTAATTGTAAATCGACGGTAAGCACCAAATATTCAATTTTTTGGACGTGAGCTTGTTTAGGTTGATGGTCTACCAGAGGGCTCTTCGTCTTCAACGCGTTCTCTGCCTTTTTTGAACTGTTTATACCACTTTTAAACATTTCTTTCCGATATAGGAATGCTCACCGAATGCCTTCTGCAACGTTCTATACTTTTCTGCACACGAATATTCATTTCCGGTGATCAGGTTTTGTCGCTCTACGATAATTTTTGTGCACACTTTTACGCTAACTAGACCGGGACCTACAGTTTAACATGGATTCCGAACCACTAACAGACACCCATGTCCCCGTCAGGATTTGAACTTGAAGCCTGTGGTACCAAGGCTAGAGCGCTAGCCAATTGGCCATTAAGCCGCCTCACCCGGAGAGGAAGTATACTTCACGCACTCTGCGCGTAGCCGAGTTTCGGGTTTTCGCCTTACAAGTAGAATCTTTCCACGAATTTATAATTATCTGTCTTTAAATATGTTATATATTGTATGATTCTAATTGCATGTGTGTGGCGTTTGTGCGTGTGTCAATAAGTCTGTGAGTTCTCAAACCTGTGCCTCTATCTCAACCCAACCACACGTAGTTACAATCTAGTTGCCCCAACCTTCACACCACAACAATGTAAAACTGTAGAAAATGTGAACCAATTTGATCACAGATTAGATGTTTGTCATGTTGGGAAAGACTCACAAATCGAAAATTTGTAATTAAAAACTGTTTTGGAATATTTTTCATTATTTTCTTTCACTTGTGATTTTTTATAGGCAATTGTTTTGAAAATATAAAAATTTTAAATCTGAGGATGTATTTATGCTGGTCATATAAAATAGCAAATATTACCTGCATTTAAAGAAATGAAGCTGTCTTTTGGAAGCTCGTAATAAGTGACGCAGATAACAGTACAGATTTCTCTCAGCCAGCGTGTCGAAATGGCTGAAGATTTATTATGATGAGGGGGCGATGGGCAGCAGACTGGACACGGGATGAGTCTGCTCTCGATCACTCAAATTGCCCTCATGGGGGGAGTCCATCGATCAGCAATCCATTTTCTCAGATATTCATTGGCTCTAACGCCATAATATGAACCCCATTGCAATAGAACCTTTGATCTTAATTGCAAAAAAACATTACTTCTTTATTAATTGATTTTCAATTCCCCATTGAAAATATTTGACTCGAAAGCGCCATTTGTTAGATTCAAGTTATACAAAAAGTTTTATTTGTTTGTTATAGTTAAAACAACATAAATTATTAAACAAATTTATAGAATTTATTTCATCTCAAATTACGTAGTGTTCTATACAATACATATATAATTATAACAATAAACGCTAAAAACAACAAAATAATAAGTTATTATCCAAATAAGTTTTTTTTTTAATTACATAAAAATTTTTATTATAACTTTACTTTACATAGTTATCACAAGGCGTTATATCGTTTTTTTTTTTTTTTAAAAAATGAAGGAAAATGTTATTTTGTAACAATTTATTTTTATATTGATATTTTGTAATTTTTTAAAGCGGTGTTTGAGTGTGATTGATTTATAAAGTCATCAATCTTTATAAAAATGTTTATGAAAAACATATTTATATAATTTTTTTTTTATAAATATTACCATATTCATAAAATGTTTTTATGAATATGTGGAAAATCAATGAATTTTGATGAGTTTGGAAAATAGAACTTTTTTCATTAGAAATATTCATACATTAGATTAAATCTTTGTAATTTTTTTTTTAATTTTAATTTTAAAATTGTAATTTAAATTTTGTTTCACTAAATTTATTGAAATTCAATCTATCATATCTATACAAAATGGACGAAGCGGCTAGTATTGTAATAATAATTATAATTTATGATATCAAAAAGACTCTATTATGTATTTTTAGACATGCAAATTAAAACAGAGTTTTTTTAACGACTTTTTAGTTAAAAATGTTACAACGATAATTATAAATTACTTATTAGTTGGAAATTCAGTTCAATATTGATTGTGTTTAAATTATCCCAAGTTAAAAATTAATTCAAACTATAAATACGGTGTTTAAATTTTGTTTTTCAATATGGTGTAGTAATGTTGTTGGTGTTGTATGTTGTGTTTTTCAATATGGTGTGTTTTATAAACAATTTCCAAATTTCTGCCCGACTCGTGGCTCAGTAGCAACGCACGCTGTTGGTGAGCATTAGGGCGGAGGTTCCATCCGCTGGCGGCGTTGTTGGAGACACTGTTTCAAAAAACAAGAAGATATAATGGCGTTTGTGATGTTTAGCTTCTTGCCTCGTGAGTCGGACTACCTAGTGGGAGTTTTCCTGGGTTTATTCATATACGATACGCAAATGGGGGTAGTTCCCAGTAAATGTCCAACGGAAGGCACTGCACCTCCTTCTTTAGTGAACACGGAACCAAGACAGACGGTTCTACCTACGGGTGCTCCATCACAACAGAAGCTGCCCCTTTTCCCTCCATCCATAAGTAGACTACTCGTGGGATGTCCGCCCGAAGATTAGATACAACGACAACCCTTTCAAATATGTATTTTATTCTATCATAAATTAGAGTGGTTATATGAGGAAATAATTATAATATTAAATAATTAATTTCAGAAAATTTTTTAAAACCTAAGTAATTTTTAAATAATTATGTGTTACTATATTAAAAAATCACATAAAATGTCACATACCATAACATAAATACTTTTAAACCAAAATTTAATTCTTTAAAATACATTATAAATATAGAAAGTGAATTATATAAATTGGAATTAAATTAGTTATATTTTAAAATGAATTAAGTATTGTAAAAATAACGAATTAAAAATTTTAATGTCCCAAAGGACTTAAATATTCGTCACTTTATAAGTAAATTGTCTTTAACGTGTTTTAATTTTTTTAAAATTAATTAGTTAATATTTTGTATAAATCTATTCCTCTGTACGCTAGTGTATTCATTAAAATTTATTTCTGCATATGGAAAAAGAAATGGCATTGTGAAATAGCTGTTTTGAGTAATTAGCAGCTTTAAGCAGTTAGCAGTTTTAGCAATTTTCAGCTGTTAGCCATTACTCTTATATATGTTGAATTCTTTTAGTATTTTTAATTTCCTTTTAAATCACCATCATTTTTATTATTAAAAATTATAAGTGAAAATGAAAGTTTGAAATGGAATTGAAATCCATTGATGTTAGAAGCATTAGTAGGTTATTAAAAAGCAAAATTTTTTTTTTTGCAATTGTTTATTTGAAATATTTTTAATTGTTGTTAATAAATACAATATTATAGTTATTTAGATTTGATGGATATATTTTACTTTTTATAATTTACTAGCAAATTAAAGATTAAAATTATTTTGATCCGATTTTGCTCTGCCATCAGTAATAAAAGGAAAATAATAAACAAACATGTTTCTATATATTTCTGCGCAAATTTTCAAAATTATTATATAAATATAGGACAGAGACAAGAAAAAAAAATTAAGATTATTTATTGAAGGTAATTTAGAAAGATAACTGGGGCTATTTTACATAATCATATTTAAAACAAAATTGTAAGAATTTTTGTTTGATTCTTTTAACATGCAATTTTATTAATCTAATGTGGTCTATCATTTGTATTGCATTAAAACTTTGTCAAAAATGAAACTGTTTTCAAAATCATTTAATTTATTTTAAAACTAGGTATTTAAGTTTATTTGATTTGAAATGGGAAAATTATTTAATGACACAAAGTTATTTCGTCATTAATAATTTAAACATATTATATTGCACTTCATATAAAATTTTATTAAACATTTAAATCTATACATACAGTCGTCTAAAAATATTTATCAAAAGAGTTACATTGAGTTAATAAAACATTCTTTCAAACATTTTTGATTTATCTTTCATTTTTTGTTCTTTCTTCCTCTATTTTAATTATTAATTATGGAGGTTTTTATAGCATCGATTCGTATAGATTTAAATTTTAGTCGCGTGCAATTAAATAATTATAGCAATGAGTATGAAATATAAAGATAATCTTTGTCAAAATCCATTTGTAATAGACTGATTCATATAGATTATTCTAGAATAAGCTTTATAGTTCTGAAGAGAATTCATGTAGTCTTTGCAACTATTCGAATAGATTTAAGTTTTACTCATATACAATTTTTAAAATTACACCAATAAGTAGGAAATTTAAAGTTAATCTTCACAAAATCTATTTGTAATAAATTGAAATTCATATAAATTATTCTGAAGAAAATTCAAATTTATAGTAATTAGCTTTATAGTTCTGAAGAAAATCCACGAAGTCTTTGCAACTATTCGAATAGATTTAAATTTTACTCATAATACAATTTAGAAGATTACCTCAATGAGTATGAAATATAAAGATAATCTTCATCAAAATTCATTTGTAATAAACTGATTCATATAAATTATTCTGAAGACGAATTAGCTTCATAGTTTTGAAGAGAATTCACGAAGTCTTTGCAACTATTCGAATAGATTTAAATTTCACTCGTATACAATTAAAAGATTGCACCAATGCAGTTTGAAATATAAAGATAATCTTTGTCAAAATCCATTTGTAATAAACCGATACATATAAATTATTCTGAAGAAGAATTATCCAAGAATTCACGAAGTCTTTGAAGATAAGCTATACGGAATAGATTTAAATTTTATTCATAATACAAATTAAAAATTACATCAATGAGTATGAAATATAATCTTTGTAAAAATCCATTTGTAATAAATTGAAATTTGTATGAATTATTCCGAAGAAGAATATATTCTTTTATAGTTTTGTTTATAGTTTATATTCGTTTTATAGTTCTGAGAAGAATTCATGGAGTCTTTGCAATTATTCGAATATATTTAAATTTTACTCATTAAACAATTTAAAAAATTACATCAGTGAGTATGAAATTATAATCCTTTGTCAAAATCCATTTGTCATAAATTGATTCATATAGATTATTCTGAAAAAGAATTAGCTTTATAGTTCTGAATAGAATTCCTGAAGTCTGTTTTTTTCTGTCGAATCAGATTTTACGTTTCTATTCCTTCTATCAACATTCTTTACTATCAAATCTTGGTGAAAGCAATAAATCTGTCTGAAAGTTTGATTAAAACTTTTCCCCAACTTTCCTCCAAACACTTTTCTAAAGAAAATAAGCCTCACAGTATGAACAGCCCGATATTAGCCAGATAGTTATTTTTTTCCTTCTTCGAGTGCAGTTTTATTTGAAAGCTTTTATAAAAATCTCTTTCACCAGAGAGACGTTTCAAAAGTACGATAAAAAATTGTGTCTCCCCCACAATTTTCTCACAATGCGTTTGGTAGCCCCGAAAATTGTATTAAAGTTGATTATAAGAACAGATACTTGTACGAAAGTTGTCCTTTTTGTAAAAAATTGTTATAAAATGGAGAACGGTGGGATTAAGTAATGTTACATATTTTCAAAATATTTTTTAATACGAAAAAAACCCTCTTTATTGTATGCAGTTTTGTAACAAACACATGGATAATTTGATTCATATAATGGATTTTAGTAATATAAATCTTTATCGAATTAGAGATCGCTGATTTCTTTGTGTATGAATTTTTCAAAGTATAGCATAGTTTGCTTTTTTAATTTTGTCATTAAAATACAAATATAAGCGAAACAGACAGCAAGAAATGCATGGCGTTAAGCAAAAAAGGGATCAAAATTATAAACGTTGAAGCCTTTTCAATTCCTTCTATTAGCTCACACTCTCCTATATATATATATCTTGTTCGAATTTTCAATCGTTCATAAAATACTTTTATTCATCCACTCAAGTTCAAATACATTTTTTTGAACTTGTAGTGGATGACACTGGAAGTTAATGCAGTTTTTTCACATACTAATTCAGTAATTAAATTTAATTCATTAATTCTATTTTTTTTATATTTAAGTTGCATACCAATAGATGGCGCCAGATAAACATAAAAGAAATGATTGAAAATTATTTATAAAGGACTTTCTGCAATAGAGTAAAAAAATAGTAGGAATTGACTTAAAAGTTTTTTTATATTACTTGTTTATTGCATTGAGGGAATTTTCAGAAACGATTATGAGGAATGTTCGAATAGTATCTATGTTGATCACTTCGTTGCAAACTTTCACTAAACTTCTCTATAAAATATTCCTTAATTTTAAAATAGTTGTCTTGTGCTAATACATTCTAAATGCTTCATCAAATCATTCCTCAACATGGCCAAATGCCTCGCCGAACTTATCACCAAAATTGACTTTTGCATAGGGCATAGTCGCAAAAATACTTTTGCATAGGGCACAATTGGCGTATTTTTTTTCATGGAACGAAAAGTACTTTTTCCATAATAAATCAAATATGTTTAACAATTTAAATCATAAATAATTATTATAATTATTAATTAGCAATATTTAGTTTATTAACAGTTTTAATAATTAAGGATTTAGATTAGTAATATTTACTATATAATTATAAATATGTAATCATTATTTTCATATTTCTATAGAAATTTTTTTAACACTATTTTCCCTACGTTTGAATTGCTTATTTTCTACTAGGCATTCATTGTTGCAGTAGAATTATGAAATTGCTACAATCTGTATGCGAATCTATCTATATGTAACTTCTATTAATCTATTCTTCTATTTCTGCTTATTCTTCTTTACGTAATCGTCTATATGTAATTTCTTTACTACTGCTGTGTTTCTTCTGCAATACGGAACATTGATTATTCCTCATCTGTTTTGCTTCAGATTGAGTTTATGTTGCCTTTTATATTCTTCGTAAATATCTAAGAAACAAGTAATATAAAAAAAATTGTTTTAAGTCAATTCCTACTTTTTTTTTTTCACTCTATTGCAGAAGTCCTTTATAAATAATTTTCATTCATTTTTTAAGTTTATCTGGCGCCATCTATTAGTATATGTAACTTAAATCTAAAAAAATGAAATTAATTAATTAAATTTAATTACTGAATTAATATTTAAAAAAACTGCATTAGCATCAGTGTCATCCACTGCAAGTTAAAAAAAATGTATTTGAACTTGAGTGGATGAATCAAAAAGTATTTTATGAACGATTGAAAATTTGAACAAGATATATATAGGGAGAGTGTGAATTGAATAATAAGTAATGGAAAATAGAATTCAGTGGCATAGTAGTAGTTAGAATAGTAGAATATAGAATAGTAGTAGTTAGTTAAATAATTATAATTTGCTTATTTATAAATAAGTAAATCACGTACTTCTCGATACCGTTTCTTAATTGCAAAAAGGATAAATTAACAGAATTAGGCTTTCTAGTTTATTAAACTTGTGCTTAAATATTTTTATTAGAAATTAATCTTTTATTGTCTTAAAAATCGAATTTAGTTCATTTTATGTACTAGGTTACTCTTCAAACTTGAAATAGTCTTTCATTGAATTCAATTGAAATATTTAATAAAAATTCATATATTTTTTAAAAAATAAATAAATTAATTAATTAGTTAATTTCATAAATTACTATTTGTGAATAAAATTATTTATGAAGAAAAAATAAAAAAAATGACTAAAAATTTAAATTAAAATTTTAAAAATTTAAAAAAATGACTAATAATTGATTGATAATTGTTATTTTATTTGATGATTTAAATCTTGTTCAACAAATGCCATTTGCGATCCTTTTTGCGATAAAGTATTTGATAAACCATTAATTCATAATATTAACAGCAATAATTTAACTCATCAGATGATAAGTATAACTCCGTTGTTTGTAAACAAAAAGGAAAAACATTGCCAAACCAAGTGACTGATATCAAAATAAATTGAGTTTCTCGAAAACGTAACTTTGAAACTCAGATTCTAAAAACAAATGTAATGCAAAGAATCTTTTTATAAATTCCCCTTTTAAACAATATTATTTTAGGAGAAGTACAATCAATCAGTGTATAGATTCAATTTCAATTTCTCTTCCTGAATTTTTCCCTCTTACTCTATTTCATTAACTAAAGTACAGAAGTACAAGTACCCTTTTAATCAGCTACGCTCGCGACCACGAGCGTGCTGCATTAGTGATTTTGACGGATTAGCGACGGATTGTTGTGATTAATCCTCAAAGTCCGGCCGCTCGGGACGGACACCCCACAAGCAATCTACTCATGGAGGGAGGGAAAGAGGGGTAAGCTGGCAACTGGCAACTGGCGTACCGATTACGGAGTACCAACAGGGGGAAATACCCCTTAAACCTCCTCATCTTAATTCATAGATATGCTTTAAATTTTAATTGGCTGCTTAATTAATGTTAGTAGAAATACCAGATAAAGTTTCAAAATTCATTTAAAGGGGTACTCAAAAAATTTAAAAAATACTAAAAATAAATAAAAGTAAAATGCAAAATAAAAGAATTTAAAATTACTTTTTAAATTCCATACAAATTATTAAATTATAACATAAAAAGAATCAGAATAAAAACGAAACACTGTATTGGCCGGGAATCGAACCCGGGCCACCAGACGAGCAGAAATAAAAAAAGATAACGACAGTCTAGCAGCAGGAATAATCGAGAGTATAAGATTCCTAACATGGCCATAATTGTGTTGGCCTCAACCACTCCCCGCCATTGCCTAAGGGGAAGCTTTTGTTGTGATGAAGCACCCGTAGGTAGAAGCCTGACTTGGCTCTGTTACCTGAAGAAGGAGGGCAGTGCCTTCCGAAAGGACCTTAGGGTGGACTACCCTCATTTACGAGGGAAGTCTACTCTATGGGAGAAAACTTAGCATATAGGTTTTCTCCCAAAGTATGGGTGAAATCCCGGAAAACTCCCACCAGGTAGTCCGATTGGCGAGGCAAGAGGCGGAACATCCCATACGCCATCGAGTCTCCTCTTTTAAATTCCTTCTATTAGCTCACGCTCTCCCTCTATATATCTTGTTCAAATTTTCAATCGTTCATAAAATACTTTTTATTCATCCACTCAAGTTCATATATATTTTTTTTGAGCTTGTAGTGGATTACACTGGATGTTAATACAGTTTTTTCAAATATTAATTCAGCAATTAAATTTAATTAATTAATTTTAGTTTTTTTTTTTTTTTACATTTAAGTTGCATGTATCTACCAATAGAGGACGCCAGATAAACAAAAAAAAAAACGAATGAAAATTATTTATAAAGGACTTTCTGCAATAGAGTGAAAAAGTAGGAATTGACGTAATTTTCTTTTTTATATTACTTGTTTTGAAACAGTGTCTACAACATAGCAGCCAGCACATGAAGAGCCAATGCTCACCAGCAGCGCATATTGCCACTGAGCCACGAGAGTCGGGCATACTTGCATCGGACAATAATTTTCTGTAATTAAAACCAGGTTACTTATATATATTTATGCTAACTTAACCAAGTTAAATAACACACAAATACATATAAGTATTACGTAGTTACACATTTTTAGTGTTACTTTTACCAGGTTACTTATACGTACATGTAAAATTCGTGTTTTGTTTTTTTTTTTACACTTAAATAAGAGAGCCATAAAAATATATAATATTTTTATACGATATATATTTCTATTTGTCTATTAAGATTCTTTTTATATGGTGTATCATTTCATTTTATAATCCATTTAACATAAGTAACTACTTAAACGGGCCCTGATGGCAGAGTGACTAGCGCTCTAGCGGTCGGTGCCATAGGCTTCGAGCTCGAGTACCGGTGAAGCCACGGATGTTTGGTTTGGTATCCATTTTAAACTGTAGGTCTAATATGACTGTAGAGCTTTGGGCTTAGGACAGATAATACTACCCCGTAAAAGAAGAAAAATCTGGCAGTAGACAGACGATCTTCGCTCTCACCACGGGGCTGTTGTGCCAATTTAGAAAAACTTTTAAAATACTTTACCAAACCTGCAGAGGTAAATTAACAAATAGGTGAAGACTTGATTATTTCCGGTAGCATAAATAACAGGATAATAAATAACTGTGTGGATTATGAGGTCTTCGTTATGACAAAGTGTGCCTTTTTTGTGATTGTCTTAGTTCGAGAAACCTAGAAGGGTAATCAGGGGGCAGCTTATTGTTGCTGTAATAAGTTGGATAAAAAATACAGAATGATAATAACTCGGTTTTATTTACTTGCTAGGTAAAACTTAATGACAAGCATAATACGCAGAAAATTTAACTTAAGCATAACGACTAACTGGAAATTATAGATAATGGCAGAAAAATTAAAACGGTTTTTGGCCCTTGGTACTTACTGAGTGAACAGTATGGCCCGAAGGCTGGAAAGTTTGGAGACCCCCTGTATTAGATAAAATCTACACAATGCCACTGTTCAACATTATTCGTTTACCTGGAATAAAAGTTAATAACTTATTTCGTTGGATTTAATAAATTCCGTACATGTAGAAAAAAAAGAAAACAAAAAACAAAAACAGAATCCAGGCTGTTTCTACGGCTGAGAAAAAGCACATATGGCTAAAGCCATAATTACATTGTAGGAAAAAGATTTCTCTATATATTAAGGATATATTTTTTTCTTCTAGACATCACAACATGATGGAATCTCGTTGTTCTGTTTCGTTGTTGCTTTTATTTAATGTGTGACCTTAGGACAATTTATTTTTTTCTATTCACATTCTTATAAGTGTTTTTTCTATTGTAAAACTTTCACATATATTTTATAAGATGAAACGTGGAAGTAATTTGCTAAAAATTGCATACGAAGTACGTAAAATAAATTAGACGTAGAACAGATTTTACATTGTTTAATAATGATTTTAAGTGATTCAGTGATAATAAAAAATGATTAGCTGTAAGCTATACTCAATAGGAGATGTCACGAAAAAAATGTTACATGATTTTCAACGTTTATTAGTTATAAGATTATTATTTTTAAAGTTACAGTTTATTCTTATTAATAGATTTAAGCGTCTCTTTTTTAATTTCCAAAATAAATTTAAAAAAAAAAAAATAACGATCAATGTATGTAAATAAATAAGGTAAAATATGACTAAGACTAGCGCTCTGCCTCTGGATGCCAAAGGTTACGGGTTCGAGACTCGATGATGCCATGGATATTTGTATTATAGCGATTCGAATCCACTTTAAACCGTAGGTCCCGGTTTAATATTACTGTAGAGCTTTGAGCTTAGGGCTGACAACCCTACCCCGAAAAACATCTCAGATCTCGAAATCTGCCAGTAAGCAGACGGCTTTGGCCCACCAAAGAACCCATATGCCAATGAAGAAGAAGAAATACTATATGACTAAGCTCTTCGAAGATTTGCCACAAATCGAGCCTTATCTTATAACTATAATCGTATACAATAATTACATTTCGATTGGTGATAATTTTGAGGCCTTTTGGAGTAAAATAAAATCTTTCCAATGGAAAATTATCCAAAATGTGACGTCACACAACGTGGAAATTGTTATTCGATTCCTTCTATTAGCTCACATTCTCCCTATATACATATCTCGTTCAAATTTTCAATCGTTCCTAAAATATTTTTATTCATCCACTCAAGTTCAAATACAATTTTGTTTTCAACTTGTAGTGGATGACACTGATGCTAATGCAATTTTTTCAAATATTAATTCAGTAATTAAATTTAGTCAATTAATTTTAGGTTTCTTTTAGATTTAAGTTGCATGTATCTACCATTGATGGCGCCAGATAAACTTAAAAAAATGAAGGAAAATTATTTATAAACGACTTCCTGCAATACAGTGAAAAAAAGTACTTGACTTTAAAAATTTTTTTTTAATATAACTTGTTTCTAATGATCATGTATGAAATGGGGATTTCCTTCTCTAACCAAACGAGAAGACATTCTGGTCTTCAGATATATTACACTCATTCCTCGCATAGACAGAAGTTCTTGATTCGTCCTCGCTTCAAGTCTCTAATTAGGCTCCCTAAGTTTGGAAAACTAATGCTTTATTCATTAATCGATGGATAAACATTATTGATGACGTATTCCAGACTCTAATGATAATAGAGAGTTTTTGCATACCCTATTTTTATCTTCCGATATTTTTTTCTCCCTAGCGCGCATGCTCATAAGAAACATTATTACAGATACGCATGCTCAATTTCCTATGAGCATATCTATTTTGAAATTCTTTTTAGCTTCTTGTTAATTTAAAATTCAATTAACAGCAAAATAAAAAAAATGCATAGAAAGTGTCAAAAATCAATTTATCCAAATAAATTAGGCTCCATTGATAAAAATTGAGTTAATAAAGAAGATAAAATTACATCTAAAAGATAAAAATGGTAAAAACCTACTTCAGCAGTTAAATAAAAAAAAAAAAAAAAAAAAAAAAAAAAAAAAAAAAAATGAATTGAAGATAAAAAAAATCGCTGGAAAAAATATAAAAAAGTTAATAATAACCAAATCTGGCAACACGTTTTTTAGGAAAACACCCCTTTGATAGCTTTAAAGAATGTCAGCTGTTACTTTAACAAAAAATACTGGTGAATAAAATCTACTTACTGCAATAGAAACTGCTTTTTTGCAAATAAAAATAGAAAATTCCTTGTAACAATCTAGTTACTATGTACATTTCACAGTTTCTCAATAAAAACGCTCCATTTTTATATTAACAAAAAATAAAAACATCCTTTAACTATTACAATGAAACCAATAAACTGATAACGTATTCCATACTCTGTGAGATAAACGCCATTTTTTTCGTCACACCAAATCAACTATTGCAAGCAGTGCATATACGATGATGGGGAATCGATTATTTACTGTTGAGAAAAAAAAGAGGTAGCTTTAATACCGTCTAATAAATGCCCCTCGAAATGCGTCGTCAAGATCTAATCCCCTATTACCTACAGCTGAGAAGTTTCAGTGCTAGACCGATCTCTGCTCGCTCTAAGAAAA